>VYXC01004914.1:1053023-1158195 GCA_013397175.1 Platysteira castanea | reverse complement strand
CCCCGCCGGCCCCCGCCGCGCCCGGCCCCGGTCTCGCCGAGGGCGAGTCGGGCGGGCCGCCTCTGTGCGGGTTCAGCGGCGCCCAGGACGAGGAGTTGGAGCTCGGCCCCGCGGAGCTGCTGCAGCGGGACGTGCTGCTGTCGGAGCTCCGCGGCTGCCGGGTGCGGCTCCGCGGCAACCCCAACACGCTGCGGGTGCGCGACTGCCGCGGCTGCACCGTGCTCTGCGGGCCCGTGTCCACCTCCGTGCTGGTGGACGGCTGCAGCGACTGCCTGCTGGCGCTGGCCTGCCAGCAGCTCCGCACCCACCGCACCCGCGACTGCCGGGTCTACGTGCAGGTGACCAGCCGGGCCGTAATCGAGGCCTGCACTCGGGTCTCCTTCGCCCCCTACTCCTGGAGCTACCCTGGTATCGAGGGGGATTTCGAGTCGTCCGGGCTGGACAGAAACAGTAACAACTGGAACCTGGTGGATGACTTTGACTGGCTGGCGACTGACAAGCCTTCGCCCAACTGGAGCCTGATCCCCGAGCAGGAAAGAATCACTTGTTGGGACTGACTGCGGAGGCAGCTCTGCTGTGCAAGAGATGCAAACGCATTGATCCACAAACTGTGGGACTTAATCCCTGATATGCCATTAAATGATTCCATTCAGTATTTAAATTTTGAATTATAACATATGGCTGGATTTCGTAGTTGAAGAATACCAGTCAAATAGCCTTTACTGTTCTTACACAAGTTGCTGCTATAATCTGTATGTATCATTGTGGGATTTGCCAACTCCTGAAGTACCTCATTGTGAGTTTTACCTAATTAAGGTGGGGCAAAGGCCACTGATACACCAACAACAGTGAGCCTCTGTTAGAGCTGTTGTGCTGTTTTCACTCACCCAGGCAGAATCTGAATTAGCTGCAAGACATGCAAAGTGTACTGGAATGAAAAGATCAAATACCAAATTTTTCGTATTTTTTGTGGTTCTCACGTTGCTGACAGCAGTACCCTGTATCTTATGGGCAGTGCAAGGCAGTACTGCCACGAGGTAATGGGGGGAAGAAGGTTAATTTGAAGGAAAACTTCGTAACTGCACAGTGCAGCAGACTGAGATGCATCCTAGGCTGTGATACAATGGTGAACCAGTTTCTCTTGATTTGGGTTAAGGCTGTAAGTTGTCTGTAGGTTTTTATTTCAAGTGAGAGAAATCTAAAGGAAAAAAGTGTTCTAATAAACATCTAATGCTCTCCTAATATACTGATTGCTCAAAATTAACGAACCTCTGGAGTCTGTATAAATACTAAAGTTTCACAATCTGTGAATGTTGTGTGAAAGGATGCTGCTTCTGTAAGCAACACGGAGGCATCCAGCAAGTGCTGATGAACCTCACAGAAGCTGGGTTAACTGTTCCTTTGCAATCTGAAGCTTCAGGGGACAGGCGTTCAGGGGTGTCCTACTGGTTTACCAGACAACAGGCTTTTTGTGCTGTGATCCTAATTTGCAGCACTCAGCTACTGCACAAATGCAATGTTGACAGAGGGAGTTGGTAAAATAGAAAGATGAGGTGCTATATTCCAATTCCAAAATTGCATGTTACCTTGCATAAAGTGCTGAGTAATTTAAGTCTCTTCACTCCTGCTAAATAATAATAAAAACGTAGCAGCACTGTGGAATGCAATGTCTTTCCAGTGCCCTGTTAGTGGTGCTGAAGTGACCACTGTCCATACATAAAGTATACATTGCAGTTCTAGGTTTCTAAAACCCCTCTTTAACTTTTGACAATTTGCAAGAAGTAATTGTTTATCTTGCCTTAGCATAAAGCTTTATTTTAAAACTGAAAATTGTTTATGCTGTGCAGCCATCATCTATGTGCCTCTAACAGACACTAAATCCTAGATGAACCATCAAAAACTGCACCACTGCCAGGAGAACTACCTGAAACTTCACTTGGGTGCTTGGCTGGTTTTGAGCAGAAATTTTTTTTACGTAAGTTTTTTTCAGCATATTTAATTTAAAGGGGGAGGGGGAAAGGGATTTTTTTTTAATAGTCCTGACAACTTTCAGTTTTGTTTACTTTTGTTAATGTATATTTTTTGACTGAATTGGATTTTGCTTTTCAAATATACTTGTTTTGAATTGTTTCAGTTGTCCATTTACTAATGATTCTTCTTTGCACTGTCAGCATCATAAAATGATTTAAAGAAGACTCCCTCAGGGATAATTTAATGTACATAATTTATATCCTTTTTTAGAGAGATGTGATCAGTTGAGGCTCTGAAGTATCTTAACACATCCATCTTAGTACAGAACCTGATTGTGTAGTTAATTGTTCTCCCCAGATCCCAGTAGTGACAGATCAATCCTGTTAGCATCCTCTAGCCGTGAGACTGCAAAATGCTCAGCCTGTAAGAAGTACAGTAATGCCTTTGTTCTACTTGCCCAAAGCTCTAAGCATTTACACCTCCTTCCTGTGGCGAGGGATCCCGGCAGATTCAGACAGGGAGAGAGACCCCAGGCTGTGGCAGGTACCAGGGGTGCACTGAGGCTTCCCAGTGCACTTCACATGGAAGTGCCATGTCCTGTTCCAGCTCTTGGCCCATGCATATAGTACTGCCTGAACAAACTGAGCAGGAGTCAAAATGTGGACGTTTAAACTTCGATTTCTCTCTGAAATTGCTTCTTTGGGAATCTGAAATTGCTTCCAGATACTTAACTTTGGTCAAACCACAGTTAGCAGGTAATACTCTTCAGGAACATGGCACCAGACATTTACTTCCCTTAAAGACTTAGCATTGCCTTTGTAATACAAAACAGGTAACTGGCTCTTGGTCTCAGGCACGGCACGAAACAAGGAAGTCCGATTTGAGAATAGCAAGTCCAGAAAAGTTTGGTCAGGCAAATACCTAGATGTGATTTATAGTTCTAAACATGTACCTTTATATATACACAGTTGCACCTGTTTCCATACCCCTTTTTAAAATTACTTTTCTAATGTGGAATTATTGTAGGAGAAATTCAAAACTATTTTGGAACACAAGTATGTTAGTGTAGTGTGTGAACTCAAGCCCTAGTAAAAGTTTGCTGGCATGTTCACAGGCTATTCAGTATAGAAATTGCAACTTTTTTGGGTCTTTTAAGGAAGAGAAGCCAAACCCCTCAGTACTTCTAATCAGCTAGCAACACTAGGTTTTTAAATTATTATTATTTAATATGGAAAAGAAAGTCACTGTCAGTATAAGCAATGGCAGGCTGCCATCTCTGTGTCCCAGAACATTCCGTTCTGACCCCGCAGTGCAGACAGTGCAATACAATAACCCCCAGCGTTCTGCCAGCCCTTCTAGGCAGAAAAGAGGAAAAATGCCATGTGAGTGAGAGGATGCTACTTGATATCCCCAAATTACAGTTACTTGTTTAAGAATCTATTTTCCAGTCAAATCTAGTGGAAAGTGGCAACTCAGATGTATTGAAAATTATATTCTTAATTATTTTTTTTTTTTAAGTATTTAAAAGCATGGTAGAAGTAAGTAAAGGTATGTATGTTTTACAGAACAGTTGGGTAGACACGGATATAAAATAATTGGTTTTTAAATTCCACAGATATTGCTTAAAACTCAGCATTTCTTAGCATCTATTTTGGAAGGAAAAATAATTTTTTATGTTGACACATATTAGTGTTTTAGAAATAAGATGTTGGGGATATTTTGGGAGGTTTTTACTGTAGAGTCTAGATTATTTTGCTCTATCTAATTACAAAGTAAATATTGAACAGGAAAAGACTAAAAGGCTAGTCCACAGTTTTTGTAGCTTTATCATGTCTTCAGGTTTTGCTTCAACTGCCAAGGCATCAGAAAAATCACTTCCTGTCTTAAGCTATTTGTTCAAGAGGTCACAAACATACCTGAAGTACAGAAGCAATGGAGTAAGTTTTACTGGAGTGTCTGATCTCAACAAGCAAGGAATTTTGTGCTATCTTGTCTCTGGATGACTTGATGATGGAGCATCTCCTACATCATATGGAAACAAAACTCTTTCTAAGAGAGTAAGGAGTGTGTCATGATGTGCTCTGAGCTGCCAGCTGCAAGTCTCCAGGCTTCTGGACGCCCCTTCTGAAGCCTGCAATTTACAAATACTCAGAGGCAAGGTTGGGCAGAGTTCAGATGTGCCAGGCTGCCTCCATTCTCCCGGGTCAAGGAGACTTGCAGTGCCAGCCTGGTCAGAGGCACTTTGTCTTCCCGCTGATCACAGCTTGGAGAAAGGAGAGCCACACGCTCGGTTTCTTCCCTCAGAGAAGTAAGTGAAGAAAACACCTGGCAGCCTCTTCTAGGCAGAAGCAGTCAGAACTGCTGTCGGAACAAGCTAGTTACAAGCCAGCTTGCCTAGGAGCAAGATGGACTAAAAACATGAAGTAAGGAGAGAAAACTGTTCAAAGAAGCCCAGTGAATGAGGCTGTTCAGGGACAGTAATTCCCCGACCATTTAAGAGCACCCCCAGCACCAGTTTGTCAGGGTGACCCGCACAGTGGCTGGGTTCACTTAGCCTGCAAAATGTACAACTGAAGTGAGCAAAGTCTCCTCAAGAACTCTAGCTCTGGCTTGCATCTCATTGCCACCAGAATAACCAAGAACTTCTTTAAAAATCACATAGTATAAGTAAATAAATGATGCTAGACATCACAAGGGGCTGAAAAACAAATGCCTGCCAGAGACATGGGATAACAGAAACACCAGCACCATAAACCCAGTGCAAATTTGCCCTGAATAGAGGCTAACAGGCAGAAAGTTTATAAAAATAGTGGAGGGCATTGAGCTGCAGTACCATTTTCCACGTTAAGTCAGGAAAGCAAAGTCCTGTTGCAATCATTTTTGAAAGACAGCCTGGTCCGCACAGTGGCTGGGTTCACTTACAAAATCTTTAACAGATTAAAAACAACAGCCTCACCAAAATCTTTAAAGTCAGCAAAACTTCCTTAGTTCACCACAGGGCTGTTGCTGAGAGCTTTAAAGCTCCTGTGTGTGTCTGTGGAGGAAATAAAGAGTCCTATGCAAAGATACACAACACTGAACCCATGGGAGAAAACTGAGGCCATTTCCCAGGGCACACAGAGCTTTGAGCATTGCCACTTGTTGAGGCACTGAGCGGTAGCACAGACCAAAACTTGCCTCCGGAGAAGGAGCCAGGAGCTTTGCTGCTGCTTCCCACGGGGCCACCACCTCACCAAGAGGTCTGTCACGAGAGGGATCAACCCCCCTCTGTTCCCTTTGGAGTCCAGGCATTTCCCTCTGTCTGCCCCTGCTTCTCTGAATAACAGGAGCAGAAATGGAGTTACTCGTATTCTCTCTTTACCCAGCCCTCTTTCATTTAAATAGATTCCGATAGGAGCTTTAGTGGAATTGTTGTGTGAAAAAACCGGTAAGAAATACATGCATAAGACAATTCCCTACACAATTTCATGCCTTATATTTTTGAAGGCTTGGGTTTCTTTTTTCAAAGTTTCTTATTTAAGCAATAGCTGCATGTAGACAAGGTTCAAATCTCAGTGGCTTTACTTGGAATTGCTTCAGGTTTTACTAAACAGCTGATTTCATCACATACAAGGAAAGACAGGAATAGCAAGAAAAAGGATCTGTGCAACTTGGGGAAATTTCAGCATTTCCATTCAAATCATGATCTGATTTATCTGACCGACTAGAGGATCCACCTGTTGTGCTGAGATGTTTTCCAGCAGTAATGACTATCATAAGCCTTTTGTAAGCTTCTTTTAATTCCCAACATATTTCTTTCCCATTTATGCAAGTATAGAGTTTCATTTCTAACTCTTATTTTTTCAGCAGTGAATGCTACACCCCAGGCATCACAATACAAACAAATACTTATAATGACCATCTTGGGGGTCAAAAAAAAAGCTGTGTTTTCTGAACATGCTACACACCACATGAATGATGGCTGAAATTCTGGGAACTACCCAGAGCAAAACCACACCAAAACCCCCACAGTGTGCCCCAGCAAAGTTCAGGAGCTACAGAGTCCAGCAGGTCAAATCACCCTTCCCAGGATTTACAGCAATCCCAGCAGTGAATTTAGAACTTGCCTGTGTTTCCAGCCTCAGAACCTGCAGTCACCTCACATGCCACAAAAATAGTAGCCTACCAAGTTACCTGTGTAAGGAGGAGAAAAAATGTCATAAATCAGACTTTTCTCCACCTGATAATCGTACAGTGAGGCACAGCATTTTTATCACATTGTTCCTCAGGAGTGGCCCTGTTCACACCACCGAGTTACAATTGAAAGCAAAACCCTAAGTGAGGGTACATGAGCAAACCTCTCTACACGATAGCTTCCCATCAAAGGTAAAACCAGACATCATTATTCTTGCAGTGAAATAGAACCACTCCTAGGGAAAGGAAAGGGGAAAAAAAGCCTCAGAAAGGCACACTTTTCATGTCACAGAGCAGTGTGAAAGAAAGATTGGGCCAGGAAATTATTCTTTTACCAACTGAGGGCACTTCAATAGTTTAGGAGTATATGCCTTTTATGTCTTCTGCCCCTGAAGATAGATTAAGATTGGTCCAGGGCTGAGCACCAGACTGTTTAACAAATACCAGATGAAATTGTTTACATTCCTCTCTCTTAACTGATAAATTTGTAGCTTGTATGTAGGTTAGCAGGCATAGCTTTTTGGAAAGGTATCAATATTGTATTGTTATACATACACATTATAATTTTTAACTAGATTTTGAATTTGAACAGATTCACGGTGAGATCAATAATAACTTGAACATTTTCTTCTACCATTTTTTTCCTCCAATATTGGCATATGAATAATACATTTGAATTTAATAGACAACCTCTGAGGAGACCATTAACTCAAACATTCTTGCAGCAATTAGCTTTTATCTGCTATGGATCAATTTCAGCATTTTCTATTTGAAGTAGAAAGCGGTAGTAAGAGCCAAACTTAAGACAAATCGCAGCCAAGAAAAAGCTTTTTAAGAAAAGCAGATGCCAGGCAAGAAGGGTTTTCTTTTTTAAACTGTCCACACCCCCAAAACGCTTCTCGATGATCCCCCATCACCTTCCTCTCCCTTAGGTTGACTCTGCCAGAGATAGCCCTTGGCTGGCCAGTTTGTGCCGATGCTTGCACAAGGTTTGTCAGCTCCGTGTCTGGGATAATGGGGAAGCATGAATTCCCACTTTAAAAAGTGTTAACTTCGTTTTTTGAAGGAAGTGTCAGAGTACTGCTCACCAATCCCCTTCAAAACTCCCAGGCATGGCGAATTAAATTGATGGGTGGGGTAGTTTTTGCCACTCTATGTCCCCAGCTGGTACTGAACAAGTGAAACTACTTAAATAAACAGCACTTTTCCTAATCTGGTTGTTTGGTAGTGCTGATTGCTCTCTTTGATGACTTTAGGGTACCACCCGAAGTCTCAAAGGTCTAATTAGTACGTGAGTGTCCCTTCCTGAACATTAGGTGAATTACTGATCATCTCCCAGCTAACACTAGCAATTTAGCAGTGATTTATGAGGACCCCTCCCGTTTCCTTTGTTTATAGGCAGAAGAGTAAATTCGGAGGGATCAGTGAACCCTGAAGCGTGTCCTGCATGTTCTACTTCAATACTTTTATTCCTGAATTAGAGGAAACACCATAGTGTATACACTTAGATGTTTTTGCTGCATCAGATTTATCATGGGTATCTAAATGATAAATTATTAAGATGACAGGTATTCAGACTCATCTGCTGAATATGAAATTACCCATATCCAGAGCAGCACCAGGCTTACATCTGCTGTGGGTAGGTTTACTACTTTTTGTCCTGCAGGAAATACTTCATTGTATATCCTCATGACCCACAGACCTGATAGAGAATTCTTTTCCACTTTAATTACATTTTCACTGTCATGACTGACAAGAAGGGAAATGGTTTCAAGTTCCTTTATCTAGAATTAACCCCAGGCTGTCAGATAAAGACACTTTCCAAACTCAAGTCTCTTTGCTGAGCCCTGAAAGAGTCAGTGAAACACAACATGTGCTGCAATGGCTGTGGGATATTTTGCCAGGAGAAATGCTATTTTAGCACCATGACTTATTGCACAAGAACATGAATAGGCTCTCTCAAGAAACAGCACTTCTCATCCACTTCACGGCAAGAGGAGAGAATAGCCCCTGATGGATAATCACCTTCCCTGTCTCGTCTTACACACTCACTCTTCACCGGCAAGGGCAGCAGCAATACAAACAACCAGACTTGCTTTAGAAAAATCCCAGTTACCAGCTGCTCTTCAGCTCACTGCAATAGCACCAGGATGGGCTGGGAAAGGTCCACCACAAAAACCTTCTATTAGGACAGGAAAAAGTAGTGAATTGCCAGCCTTCGTCCTTCCTGAAGGAACCTTCAGCATTCCAGGATCTCAAATGGTAACTGAGCAGCATCCATGGTACCACAGAGCTGCAGAACACCAAAATGCTATTTTTCAGTGCTTTGGGCTTTTTAATTATTGTCATTATTATTTTTCACACTTGCCTTCCTCCTAGCAGGTCCCTTCCCCTCTCTGTCCCTGAGGGCTGGTGGCCATGCTGCTGGCAGCCACTAGAGGATGCCCCCAGGGACTTGGGTGGTGGCAGCAGCGGGTCTGGTTGACAGGCAAGAGAGAATCCTCCCAGTCCCTCTTCTGGGGCTGCTCCTTTCTCCCCTGCAGCGTTGGCATCCATGCCCTCACACACCTGCAGGAGAATTTTCCATTGCTAGAGGTTGTCTGAGGTCAATTTTGCATTGTGACGGCAGGAGTGAGCCAGCACAGGAATTTCCCAGTAGCTCCAAACCTCTGTGGGGCCAGTGAGAGATGGTGTTTCAAAGCAAGCCGAGCTCCTCAAGCAGTGGAGAGAGTGAAAGCCCGGCGCCTCTGCCTGCCTGAAGCAGCTGTGTGGTGCAAGGAGGGGGCCACAGCCACAGGATGGGGTTGTACCCTCCTTCCTGCCCACTACAGCATGAAAGCAGAGCCGGCTGCAGGTCCTTCAGCAGAGCCCGGGGACCCCCGGGATGCCTCCCTTGCACTCAGATACAACATCCCCAGGGTCCCTCTCCAGCTGCTGAGTTGAATTCTTCCCTGGTGGGGCTCCGTGGGCAGCCCTGCTCCCCTCCCTGGCCTGCTGATTATCCAGTAAGCTGCTCATGCCAGTTCACTTTTTATAAAAGCATCTCTAGATTTCAGCCCAGGGTTTATTTATTGAGTTTCTCTGGACTTTTCCTTTCTCCTCCTCTCCTGCCAAGACCCAGGGATGGTAAAAGCCCTGGAAGTAAATAGAAAATGCCAAGCTTAGTGTTTTTAGGTCACCGTAAACTACACGCTTATCTGCTTTCTGAACACATAAGCCACAGGATGTCATTTCAAGTCAGCACAGAAGGATAAGGACTAGAACGTGGGTTTGGCTGTAGATATGAATATATCAGGATCACGGTGGGGAAGTGTATGTTTGTATACAAGCAGCCTTTTTTAATCCAGAGCCGTCTTCCTTTTTCCTCAAAGGTTCCATATTCTTCTGGCAAAAAAGATCTTTTTA
Source organism: Platysteira castanea (assembly GCA_013397175.1). Classification (NCBI taxonomy): domain Eukaryota; kingdom Metazoa; phylum Chordata; class Aves; order Passeriformes; genus Platysteira; species Platysteira castanea. Next base: position 1,148,646 of record VYXC01004914.1, on the reverse strand, counting down.
TCTCTCTGGGGTTTCATATTCTGCTCAGCAGCCTATCATAGGAGAGCGCAAATCTACTAAATAGTAAAATGAGGGATTACTTCCACTCATCTGTTGACAGACATTTCTCCAAATTGGATCAAATGATTAAAGGTATTAGAATGACGTCTTGCAGATCCAGATCAAATCATTTGAAACCTTGAGAGTGTTTCTCCTTTGCTTGGAAGAAACCACCAGAAATAGTTGTGGGTGCTAATTGCCCATTATTCTCACTAATGTGAAATTGTTAATTGGGACCTTTGAATATTTTACCTGCTTGAATCCTAACCCGGGGACTTCAAGATGGAAGGACTGTGCAGTGGCTCGCTTCCCGATGTGCCATTCGGGATCTCTTCTGACGCCTGAATGGTTCTTCCTCGAGTTGCTTACGCTGAGAAGAGGGGTCCAGGCTGTGAAATCTTCCAACGTCTCCCACCACAAAGATGGCACTGCTGAAAGTCAAATTCAATCAGAAGAAACGGGTAAAACTAGCGCAGGGACTATGGCTCATGAACTGGTTTTCGGTGTTTGCTGGAATCCTTGTTTTTAGCATGGGATTGTTCCTCAAAATTGAGCTCCGGAAGCGAAGCGAAGTGATGGACAATTCTGAAAGCCACTTTGTGCCCAATTCTTTGATATTGATGGGTATATTATCCTGCGCCTTCAATGGTTTTGCTGGAAAAATTTGTTACGATTCTCTGGATCCCGCTAAATTTGCCAAGTGGAAGCCTTTGCTGAAACCTTACCTGGCACTATGCTGCGTCTTTAACATACTCATTTTCTTCATTGCTCTGATGTGCTTTCTCATGCGGGGCTCCCTGGACAGCACCCTGGCCCAGGGGCTCAAGAACGGCATGAAGTTCTACCGGGACACGGACACCCCCGGAAGGTGCTTCATGAAGAAGACCATCGACATGCTCCAGATTGAGTTCAAGTGCTGTGGCAACAACGGCTACAAAGATTGGTTCGAAATCCAGTGGATCAGCAACAGATATCTGGACTTCAGCTCCAAAGAAGTGAAAGAGTAAGTGACTTACTGGGGTTTGCATCACGTAGTATCGATGTTTGATCAATATCATCCTCAAGTGCCAATAGGCACTGACTGGAGGGGGGTTTGTATTGAATGGGATCTTGTGTAATAAAGCGTCCCAAATCGTCAGCTAGATTGCTTCCTCCCCCTGCAAATTTCTCTAAAGTCATCCATAATGTAAAATATAAAGCACCAAAATACTATTCTCACTCTTACTCAGTGTGATGGAAACAGACTTAATATTTTTTACCATCTTTTACTGCTTTGTAAACCCATTACCTTGAGCCACGCTCCCAAAATCAACAGGAAAGTATCAGAACTTTACTAATCCTTAAGAAGATGTCAATGTGATTTATTAATTTCCTAAAAAAAGAATTTCCTGGAAAGATACAGTTGATACCACTTTTAAAACTCCACTTAGATATTGGCAGCTGATCAGCCGCATGGAAATAAATAGAGGCAGTAACATTTTGCCAATAACTCATGTGTTTTAGATCCTTAAGACTTAGAAATTTATTTTTATATTGCTTCAGTGCTGCGATACTACTGAGCATCAAGTGATGTTCCCAGTTTTACACAGTGGCCCTTTAGCCATATTTTAAGTTCTCTCCCATGCCTCGTTTTTTAAAACCTCACGTGAAAGCAGCACTAGTTTATTTTTTCTATACAAACCAGACCAAGTTGTTGACCAGAAACACCTTAATGGCTTTGATGTCAGTGCCCAAAGAGGCAGTAATCCCAAAATCAGGTTAGGTGCAGTAAGCTCAAGCAGAAAATACTCATGAGAACAAAATGTACCTTTGAAATTAAAAAATAGAATTGGGCATAAATACTCACAACCTTTTAAAAAATTAAGCACCGGGGAAAGAGATGGTTATTCTGAGTTCTTTGGGAACATAATTCATTAACGTTTATACTCTGTGGTTGCATAATGGGTCCTGTAAACTGGAAGCAATCTGCCTTTTAAATATACTGCCTGTATTTAAAATGTCTGAAGTAATCTTGAAAAAAAGCTTTGTGTATCTCTTGGGATCTCTTGGGATCCCTGCCTGACTGTGTAAATGGTATTTCACTTGAGTGTGTCTCTCTGCATGTTCTTTTGACTTGTTGGGTGGTCTGGTTGTTTTCGCAATTCTGAATGAGGACTTTTTAGTGAAAACTGTTACACATTTAACCCATTGCACTGCAGGGTTATAACAAATACATTCACTATTTAATAAGGGGGTGTTTCCATTGCGAAGGTATGCCCATGGATATAAATAACTACTTGAAAAAAACCTTACCAGCATTATATGGAGATTTGAGAGCTGTAACTTAATCCAGCAGCAGTGGAAGGGCAATGCACAGAGGGAAAACAAGGTTATACTGTCCTTAATAACTGATGCCTTGTTTGGGACTGAGACTCAAGGTAATTTCTTTGTACTACTGAGGCAGGAAATAGGGCATTAAAAATCTACAAATGGGGGTTTGTGAATTCAAGGTTTGTACTTTGTGATGGTGCACGATCTCTGCTCCCATTCTTGGTGGGATAGTCTGGACCCTTTGAAGCCAATAATAAAGTTCTCCTTAATTCCAGGGAAGGTGGGAGTCTGTCCCCCACAATGGGATTTTTATATTATTTGTAGAGCAAAGGCCTGATCCAATCTCTCTGAAACTGGTGGAGCATTTACACATGAATAGGAATTAGACCCAATCCAGAGCACACTTTACGTTTAAGGAGAAAACCTCAACTGCATTTGCTGTTTAGATATATTTAGGTCATGACTGCAAAGTGGAATTTTCCTCCACTAGGTTGTTGGAATCACCTCTCTCTCTCTATGACACAATTTTAAAATATCCACATAGAAAGCTACAAGTGACACTCAGGGTTTTTTTGTTTGGTTTGGTTTTTTTGCTTCTCTAGACTACTGGTGGTCTCCATTCTGTCATTTTCTAAGCAAAATGGCCTGTTTTATAACTGTAGTCCTTTTATTATAGTTTTTTGCAAAGTCAGTGGAACTATTTGCCCTCTAAGTTATCTTTCATCTAAACATCTCCTAAACACCAGGCTAAATGACTATTTACAGAGAACAACCACAGTGTCAGATGAACAATAGTTGGGGAGCTCCTGCAAGGACTTTGGAAATTTTGCAACATCCTGTTGCTGAAGCACATTTCATGTTTTCCATACTGGCTACCTTCCCAAGCCAAGAAAAAATGCACAACCCCTCCCTGGAGCTATTACCATCAAAAAGAAGCTATTAGGTTTGCTGGATCAATGGTCTAGCTGCATATAGTGGGTCCTAAGGCTGTTCTGGGTTCTTTTCCAAGCTGAGGTCAGCTCCAGCACTTCCCTTTCACCCTAACTATGCTGTGATCATTCTTTTCTGACTGCCCCTCCTGAATTCTCTCTGCCACTTACTTTTGTTAAATATTAATTTCTCTGAAGAAGTGACCCGAGAGCGCGCATTTCCACCAGGAAGAGTTAATTACAGACTCAGACATAGAAAAGGATTTCGGAGAGGAAGGACACCCTGGACAAACAAGGCTATGTGAACAAGGGGACACGGAGAAAAGGCATGGTGGAAAATCCTCCTTGCCTTTGCTTTCCTTTCCCATGCAAATTTGTTCCTGGATATCTTTGTGTGTGTCTGTGTGTGAGTATTGACGCTTCCCTCTGCCCTTGCCTGTAGTCGGATCAAAAGCAACGTGGATGGGAGGTACCTGGTGGACGGCGTCCCCTTCAGCTGCTGCAACCCCAGCTCCCCCAGGCCCTGCATCCAGTACCAGGTCACCAACAACTCTGCCCACTACAGCTACGACTACCAAACCGAGGAGCTCAACCTGTGGCGCCGCGGCTGCCGGGAAGCACTCCTCAACTACTACAGCGGCATGATGAGCTCCATGGGCGCCGTCACCCTCCTCGTCTGGCTCTTTGAGGTAACCCTCTCCCCCCAGACACACTTCAGCGAAGCGCCAGCTCTGCAGGAGCCGGGCATTTTTCAGCGTCGGCTTCTGAGTGAAAACCAAATCTGTTTAAAATAAATTTCCCCGTTGTTTGTCTCAGAAAATATCTAATAGTTAACGACTGAGTAAGGGCTAAAAGGTCCCAGGCTGGAGGCAGAGCTGGGGTGAGTGTGGGGTCACAGACCCCTCTTGCAGAACAAGGGGCCAGAGCCTCGAGTATCCCCAGCAAGAGGGAAAAAGGGAGCAATTTTCTGTCAAAGGCAAGGTGCTGAGCAGGGAAGAGAGTGCAAGGGCTCTGCTTCCAGACGCATTCATTTTGCATGTCACCACTTGTGGGGAATGAGAAATACAGAAAAGCAGCACGTCAGAACGATATGACAGCAATTAGTGGGACAGAAAGTGCAGTTAAAAGGTTTACACGCTGAAGAAAATAAGACTTCAGGCTGCACACAGTGGAACGATTTCAAGGCAGCATGTGGACTTTCATCAGCTCCACCAAGGTTTTTGGTCAGAAGAGGTGGTTTAGGTGGAGCAGGTGGATTAAATTTATTTTACTTTGCTTCCCAAAACCACAATGCAAATGCAAACAGGTGCCAACGCTGGCCAGTGCAGGTGTTTGTGGGCACCATAACCCAAAGTGCAGTTCAAATACTGTTCATCCAGTGTGAGGAAAACATATCCTCCTGCCTCTGGGACATGGCCAGTTTTCTGGCCAGGGTGTTTAATCAACATTAATGCTCGGGGAGTGTGGGCTGGCATTGGCACGAGGGCTGGCACGTGAGGTGCTGGATGCAGAGATCAGGCAGGACCTGCTGGTAGTGGGAGGGTGCAGCTCCCTGGGGTGCAGCAGATCCTTTCCAACCCTTGGAATGACTGCTGCAAATGGCATTGCCTATTTTAAATTATTCAGCTGCCTTTTAAAAAATTTAGATACATGCAAATTAAAAAAAGATGAGTTACATTTTGATACAAGCACTGGCCTACAGCCTTCCAGGAATGAAGATGCTTTTTAGAAAATAAACACCTACCTAAATCTGTGAACTGAAAAAAAATATCATAAAGTTACTCCGTGTTGTGTTGTTTTAAAAATAACTGCTCCAAACTGCAGAGAAATGTACGACTTCCTTGCACTGCTGTTCTGGTAAGAAAAGAATGACAAGGTCTTTATTTTAGCCCAGATTCAAATGCAGAGTTCTTGAAGAGAGGGGAATTTCAACTGTATTTGAAAGTCATGAAGAAGTTCAAAAACTCAGGGGGAAAATGCACAAAAATACCATTGCCAGCTGCGAAAAATCATGACTAGGAACCTGTAACATACCTCTGCTAACTTGCAGGAGATTAATGACAGTGATATGTTAACATTAATAGCAGTGATAAAAATACAGTATTTTATGTCTAACGCTTTAAAGTACACCTGGGTATTTTTTTAAACCTGTGGCTTAATGAGAAATAAGATCTTCTTTTCTTTGTCTTTTTCAAAATAGAAGGTGAGACATTTTTTCAGGCAATCAGAGGACTTTTAGGGCAAAACTTTAAAGAAACAACACGATCCTGGGTTACAATAACTTGCCCTCCTGAATATTTATGACTTGCCTGATATTCTGCCATAAAGGGCCCAGATTTGGGTCTGAAATTCCCTTTGCTTTTAAGGCAAACTTTGAAGGGAGGGAACAAAGTAGAAAACAGACATTAATTTAGTCTCCCTTGAAACAGAACCACTGGCTTTAAATTCCAGTCAGGATAGGAAACAATTTCATGCTGAGTAGGAGGGCAGCAGAGGTCCCAACTCCCGGCCAAGGTAAGTGTGGGTCTGAGCAGGGTGAGCCCAGGGGGCAGTGGTTGTGCTGGCTCTGCACTTCTCATTTCCCCTTTGACTGACTTCCTGGGAAGTCACAGAAAGGTGCAAAAGCAAAATCCTGGGTTGCTTTACACCCGCAGCCCTCGCGGACTCAAACCAAGTACTTCTCCAGCAAAACCCTTCTAGGGGCTGTGGAGGGCTCTATCAGCCGGGTTGGTGGAATTGATGTGTGGGAAGAGGGAGAGAACATGGAGGGAAACACTAATCACAGCTGTTATTCTGAGCTGTAGGAAAAGGTAACATGCCAAACAGGTGTAGGCACCTCAGGGAAGGCCATTTCTGTTTTACCTTTCTATGCTAGGCACAAAGAAGAATGAACCTGGTTTGAAATATCAAAACTTCTATTTGAAAAGGATGCCAATATCTAGAAGCTGCTTTTCCTAACAAAAGCTGTAGGCTCCCCATGAGTGACAACCGGTCATGAGGATGACAAAAAAAGATCACACCCTGCTCTGGCTAAGCCGCCTCAGGCTAAACCCTGGCAAACAGATGGGCTTTGCTGCAGAAGGTCAAGAAGAGCAAGCCTGGATGTCTTCTTGACCTGCCTCAGCCAGCAAAGAGGAAAAGAGGGGTCCAAGGGTGCCCTGAATAGAGCATTTCAAAAGAAATAGAGGTCTGAGACTGGTTCCTGAGATACTCCAGGTCCTCTACTTGTGTCTCAACAGGTCACAGCTGCTGCAACAGCCAAGACCCTGGGAATCACCCCACATGTGCCACAGACTGGGCCCAGACTGAGCTCCAGGAGAGCACTGAGGCATTCACAGGAGGCACATTGCACGTCCTGTGCTGGAGAGTAAACTCTCTGATGCACTGAACAGTACGAGTGAACTCCTGGTAATCTCCAAAACCAGCCCACAGGCAGCAGGGACCCTCCAGATGGACACAGTTTGCTCTGTTGGCCCAGATGGAGCGGCTGAGCATGCTGTCGTGCAGGGGATACACCAGCCCAGCCTGCGCAGCCTTAGCCCTGGACAAACACTGTGGCCATGTTCTTCCTGGCACTTTAAAGTTGCAGTAAAATGCCAGGAGTTTCCATGGCAGGGAAATCAGCACACAGCAAGACTAGCTGTGACACCCCAGCCTTCTGTGCTGGATTGTGGTTAAACTCAAAGGTACAGCTCACAGACTGGTTAAGGTTGGAGGTTTAGCTGTGGCCTCACCAGGGCTGAGCAGAGGGGAAGAAGGATCACGTTCCTCAACCTGCTGGCAGTTCTTTGTGTAATGCAGCCCAGGATACCATTTTCCTGCTTTGCCACAAGGGCACATTGTTGTCTCAGGGACAGCTTGGTGTCATCCAGAGCCCCAAGGCCCTTTGCTGCCAAACTCCTGTCAGCCAGGCACCCCCAGCACATACTGGTGCATGGACCTGTGCCTTCCCTGGTGCAAGACTTCAGCTAAACCAGTGTTCCAAGACTCTCTGTGATCATATACGAGATAAACTAATTTACCAGATACTTGTCTCAAACCTCCTGGACTCTCTTCTCATCTGGCAGAGAAGGCAGGCTCAGGTCAGTGGAGGTGACAAGAGCCCAGAAATTTTGCACTGCTTTTAAGGAATCTCAGCTTCAGGGACTCAAATTCTTGCTTAGAAAGGTTTTTAAGAAAACAGTCTTAAACTGAGAGAAAATGTCACAAAATCGCATCCAAGGACGGGTCAGATGCTCAATGCTGGACAAGCACCTTCCTTTTTGAAAGCATGATAGTATTTAGTTACTTAGAGTCATCCAGGAAGCCAGTCCACCTACTTTGGCTGTCAAATAGTGGCACTTGGCAAGTCAATCACAAAACAAAACTCCTGCTGACATGCAGTGAGGCAGCGCAAGTAGAGAGCAATGTGAAGGCCATTTCCTGCACCCAGCCCTATTAATCTGCACTTGCAACAGCCATTGATTTCTAAGATATCAGTCCCATGAGTGACAGCAGCAAAACTGGGACTCAGAGTGGATGGAAGATGTTAAAAAGCATTAAATCCCAAGACTAACGTGATGGGATTTGTCACTTCTTGTGACTTATAGAATAGTGCTTTAAGTGATTTAAGTCATCATAGTATTGGCTAGATGAGACTTTCCAGACTCAGATCCACTGGAAACTTCCTTAGTGACCAAAGTGTGGCTAGTCCTACATTCCTGTGTTGAGCAGTATGAAAATTTGCCTTTGGATATGGAAGTATTTGATGAAGCTTGTTTGTTTGAATGTCTGCAAATTTTGAGAGTAGCCAAGTGCAGCTTTAGTCTTCCAAGAGTTTGGAGACACTGATCATACACAAGTAGGATGACCCCAGCAGACAGGCTGATGGATGGTCCATGGAAGCACATGCTTGGGCAGTCCCCCGAGTCCAAAAGCCAGATCTGAATTCTGCCCCTGGCCACGCCATGTGGCTGAATCCCAACCTCAAATCTGCTGGCCTCCTTAGCCATCAGGGTTTAGGAGGTAATCAGTTCCTTGGGAGATTGGATAGGGTAATGGAGGCATCGTACTTCCCTTAGAGAACAAATCCTATGGGGTCCTGACAGCAGTCAGTGTTCTCCATCTGAGCTTTACCCAGCACGGGAAGGACCCAACCAATCTTACTGCTGCCCCATCCCAACCACCTGCCCTATCATGTCACCAGGTTGGCTCTTCTGGGAGCTGCTCTTCTTTCCTTCTCTGCTTCACTCATCAATCACTTTCCTTCATAAGCACCACAAGGAAGAGGTTAGATTGTTCTGAACTGTGTTAGAAGGCAGGAGACTGGCTAAAAACACACTTTCTCTCTGGAGGCAGGTGCAGGCTGTTGCCAGTGTCAGCAGTGTTACACAGTACAGTAGAAAAAGTCTCAGTCAGGACTGCTGGGACTAAGTCATATTTGATCAGAAATAAAGTTTGTTTTAGATGGAACCAGGGAGAGATCACCTGCTGCCTTGGTCTCCTTATTTACACACCCCTATATTAAAACAAAATCAGAATCTGAAGTAGACAAACTGATGGCTCAAATCCTAGTGCTGCTCCGTTCTGCAGAGATGCTGATTCATTAATATCTCCTTGATCAGCTTAATATACTCACCAAACATATTAAGGTCAATGCAAAGTCTAAATATTTAGTTAAAACGAAGTGGGTGGTGGCCAAGGACGTTGTTGCACATCCAGCTTGCTTTATGGACATGCCGTGCACAGCAGCTGGGGATGCATTAAAACCTCTCGGGAGGCAGCGACACTGACGGGGCACATGGAGAGGCCTCTTGGGCACACGGCCCCCCAGGCTGCCCACAGCAGGGGACAGTGAGGGTGGGACGGGAGTGTCCAGGTCTGGCTGACGCTCTCTGCCTTTCCCGTTGCCTGGCACAGATGTCGGTGATGGTTGGCCTGCGCCTGCTGCACACCTCCTTGGAAAGCATTGCCAATCCCGAAGACCCCGAATGTGAAAGCGAAGGGTGGATCCTGGAGAACAGCCTGAAGGACACTTTCAAATCTGCGCTGGAGAATTTGAAAAAGCTGGGTAAGTTCAACCAGGTGGAAGCAGGAGCCGAAGGGGCCGAAGGAGAGGAAGGTGGGAAGACGCCAGCCATCACAACGGTCAGTTGAGCTGCTCACTGAGGTGGACTTTTTCTCAGAGAAAAATAACACAAACTGAGAATTCGTGAATATATCTACATTTTAAAAGCTATGTATCAACCACCAGAATACACATTTCTACGCGTGTCACTTTTGTACATGGGAGCATACAACCTAGTGCACCTTGGGATAAAACATTTATCCACAATGTGACTACACCATACCCATATCCTTTTGGGGATATGACCCCAACTATGACTTGCAATATTCACGTGTTCCCTTGTCAGAGACAGTTAGTTTAAAAAAAAAAAAATTAAAAAAAAAAAGATTGCTGGCATCACACAGTGATCCATTCCATCTTATTTTGAAGTTAAAGTGGAATTTGAAAAATTAATATTTTTTTCTCAAGTTGTTTCATCAGCATACTTTCTGTACTTCAGCTTTTAAGGACAAACAGATTGGGTTTCTGGAGAATAACATGATAGAATTCAAAGAAAGAAGGATTTCCAGATTTGTATATAACTTAGTATACAGGTATTTTGACAAACCTCTCATATGTGATTTTTGTTAATGTGCTAAGCAATGGTATTTTCTGCTGTATTCTTAAGATGTACATAGAACAAAATGCAAACTTATGCTGAGGATTTATGCACTAAGCAAAAATTGTAATTTAATGAAGGAGCCAAGCATCCTGAAAACAACATTCAGGTAAGATTCATGGGGTTTGTTTCTCAGGGGTTTTTTGCAGGCTGTATATCTTGAATGCACGTGTTGTAGACTTACGTTTCACCTTGTATTAAAATTCTTCTCAGAAGCTTCGAAGATTCATCTTGTAGGGGGTGGAATCCAGGCTATGAGCATGTGCCAGTTATGGTTACTCTTTTATAGAGTATGTCATCTCATAACTTGCTCCAGAATATTCAAGTCCAACTATTTTTAAGGCAAGAAAAAGACAAACCCAAAGCCAGACAGGCCACTTAGAACTCACACTTCAAATGTTTTCCAGGGGCCTAGAAAATGGATACCATTCATCCACAGCACATCAAGCCTCACCCTTTCAGGCTAGGGAAAACTAAGCTTAAATCGATCCCCACTGTGCAAATTTTACTTTTCTTTATCAGTGAGAAGGTACTCCTCATTATATCTTTTATATCAAAGGGAAGGCACATTTTGCATATGCTGCATCTCTCCAAACATACTGTCATAGCTGGAGGATCCTGTTCTCATATACCAAGTTGGAATAAAATATGTAAAGACTTTGCTGTGGTGTGCAGCCTCTAATAAGGGAACAGAGCATCATCTTGAGTTTATTTTCAGCTGCCAGATAATTTCAGCTAAAGGGAAAGAAACCCGAGAGAACAAGCCCCAACCTCCTGCACCAATGATTGCAGACACCTCAGTCCCTCCCTGCAAGCCAGGCACCACATTATATTTACCCTGGCTGTGCCAACCCTCTATTTCTCGGGGGTGTACCTGGGAGAGGTTTCTCAGTGGGTCCCTTCTCCCTGGCTGGTGGCCGGCCCTCAAAGGGAGCAGTGTTTGCAGCTGCATAGCCATTGCACAGCCCACTGGTTTTCGTTCTTAATCACTTGTGCACTTGCCCCAGCAGCACTCAGCTCCTCCGGCTCTGTCCAAATTCCTTCTAGGATGGACAGATCAGTTCGAGGCAGGACAGGTAGGGATGTGTCTGTACATCAAGCCATAGCTTCCATCTCAGTGCCCAGGCTGTTTCAGGCCACCTGCATGCAAGGTTTGATTTTGACAGGTGTCTGTGGTGTCCTTTCACTTTCTCAAATGTCATCAAAGCTTTTAACTTTAGTTATGATCATGAATTTAGTTACAATAATGAATTTAAAAGTCATTCTCCTCTTCTGTGCATAAGACTGATTAGGACAAGGGCACTGACAAAAGGCCAACTTGCTACTCACCACAGCCTATCGTCTCTTGCTGTGCTGAGGGACAGAACTGTACGAGCCAGAGCAGCTCCTCCCTGCTCAGTGGGACGTCACTGGGGCCGGCTGCCCCTCTCAGCTGGTTCATTAGGGAAGAACAGGATTGTGGATGGCACACGATGTGGCCACATGTACCAGAGAAGAACTTCTCAGAGGAGTCACATGCGGATAGGAGCTGCGTTACAAGGATTAATTACAGTCTTTCCTTGAGAGGCTTCAGCAAGCTGTGATCTATACCAGTTATTTGACTAGACTGACTTTTCAAAGAGATCTAGATTTATTGCTGCCCTAGAAATCTGGCTTAGGCCACTAATTTAGACAGGACTCTCCAATTACTCGTGGTCTCTCTTTTTTATCAGATTTTTGCTAAAGCAACATAACAGATTTTCAAACCATTCTTTCAATGCCACACTGGAGAAGCCAGTTCCCAGAGCAATGGTATCAGGCAGGTAAAGAAACCATCTGAGACAGGTTTATGAAGAACAGTACTGGAACCAGGGAACAAAGAGAATACAGGCTAATGCTGTCTAAAATAAAGCCTCCTGGTTGATGAAGATCTTTGTGACATCTTATGATTACCACAAAATTGTAATATGACTGCTTTGTAAAATATTACATGTAATATATCACTTGTCCAATCTTACAGATACTTACTTGTGATACTGCAAATGCTGTTCTAGATAAAGATACTGCTGCTGACTGCAAATGTAAATTTAGGTATTAAAATGTTATTGCAAGTACAGATCTCTTTAAAGAAAATGTTTAAATATATACAATTTAATACAGATTTCTTTAATTTGCATTACTGCTGATTTTTTCCTTCTGAATTCACTTTTTGGATCTGTTTTATGTGTCCCTACACGTGGGAAGGTTTTCCCCACCTCTATATAATGTTCTGAGAGAAAGCAAACCTTCCTCTTTTCATGTGCTCAGCTAAGCTCAGGATGTGCAAGCAGACGCCTAAATCACCTGCCTCTTACTAGAAACAGAATTTGCTGTACTATTTTAACAGTATCCTCTTGTAGTACATAGGAATTAAAACATCTTCACAGCCATGAACACGATGTCCTGGTCACACTGAACCAGTGAAACCACTGGCATCCTCAGGATCTTTAACAATCAGCTGGGTTTATAACCTCCTTTTCTCCCCCCATTTAAATCTAACTTGCAATGGACATTCAAAAGAACACATTGTTCTTATTTTAAATTTAAGTCTAAAGCTCACAAAGTCAAATCTCCCTGCAGCAATCCGACGACTTCCAGAGCTGTGCCCTGATTTTCAAACTAATAAACTTCAGAAGGATGTGAGCTTAATTCATGCAAACCAGGCCACTTCTTTTTAGGTACCTCCGTATGGATTAGCGGCTTAAATCCAAGTACCCAGATCTGAGAGCCAGCCCAAGGCCTTGAAATGTCAACTCTTAAGAAATATCACTTTTAAAAGAAATGACAAAAAGTGCACTATTTTACCGATGACATTTATTTGAAGGGGGACAGAACATTGACGAAAGTGCTTTAAAGGAGGAAATATAAACAGCTTCCTTAAAGCTATTAGTTCCTAAGTAGCCTTAATACAATTGATAAGATTAGCCTCCATGCATTACACGAGCTTGGGCATTTTGTAATACCACACAAACACAAGTGTGCAGCTTAGCAAAGAGCATGGGAATGCTATATTGGGCTCACAGGCACCACGGACTTCCTAGCTGATGGGCTGGGAAGATTTTCAAGGCTGATATAAAGAAAAAGGGATGCCAGCAAAACACTTACTGATTTTCACCCGCCTGGCTTGTTTTGTAAAAGAAGCCAACACTGCTCTTAGTGTAATCAATGGGAAACGGGGGCGGATCACAAATGCTTATTAAAAAAAAAAAAAAAAAGAAAGAGCATTATTGGAGATTAGTTAATTAAGAGATAAGGCCAGAAAAATAGAATGGAACCATGTGATAACAGCCCCCTGTGGGGAAGACACAGGCTTAGGCAAATTTATTTCTGGCAACAGCAGTGCAGCTATCTCAAATCTGAAGTAATGCCTACATGGAACTTTTCTTGAATCGTATCAGATCTATAGTGTTCAGTGACTGAAACACTGAAGTAGTAAAACGCCTCTCTCAAAGCACCTGTATTTGCTGTTCCCATGTCATTTCATAGGTGTATCTGAATTTGGATCCAAAGCACAGTTGTGAGGTGGGAAAGCTGGAGGAAACCTTGGCCTGGAGCTCAGCTTTGTAGAGTCTCCATCACAGTCTCTGCAGGACCCTGCCCTGGGGAACACCCCCTTTTTGAAGTCCCCCCCTCCCATTTGGTGCCAGAGAGAAGCTGAGCAGGACTCCCACCTCCCATCCCACCAGCTCCCCACAAAGCACACACAAATAACTACTCTTGCCTGATTGCTTCTACCAAGAGGACAGTCCATAAACCACGAGCGGGTACATTTCCACAGTTTGTTCTCAAAGCTCTCCAGAGCAAAGGGTGGTGCAGCAAACAGAGGAACCAGTCAAACAGTGGAACAAGGACCAAAGGGGCAGGACTGCAGCCTGCCACCAGACTGATGCACACCCCCTGCACCAGGCAACCAAGCACCACATTCCTGGGCAAAACAGGGTCAAGCATTGCAAAGCAGAAGTGAGGAGACTTGGGCATGTGAAACTTGGAAAGGCACAACTGCAGCTGGAGGGTGATGAAAGGAGGAGAACAAAGCACTAAGTCTCAGGCACTCAGTTCTGCAGACTGACTGCCTTGGTAATAGGGTGAAAATCTTTAATTCTTGAAAAAAAACCCTACAGAAGTCACTTTGAAATCTGTGATGATACAGAATTTAACAGCAGCACCAAAGAAATGCTGTCCTTCCCTGCTGGAGACACATACAGCCCTTGCTTCAGCCAGGCAGCAATGTCAGGATACCCAAGCTGGAAGGAGACTCTGGCTGTGTTCATCAGTTCCAGGACACACAGAGTCCCCGAACACAAAGTTTTCCTCTTACAAACCACCTCCTGCCTTCCCAGCCGCCCAAATAACCTGTCCAGAGGGTGGCACAGCTCTGCGTCAGACAAACGCTTTTCCAAACGGGTGTGAGTTTTCCCATACACACACGTGTTTCCTCCAGCACAAGTAACTAAGGCTAAGGTTAAAAATGACAAAAACACAGGGGGCACATACCAACAAGGACAAGGTGAATTCACAACTTGGTATGAATGAATCATTAATTACACAAACTAATCAAGGGCATAAGTAAAAGTGATTCTGTAATGTTGCTATTGGCATATCTTAAGTAAATTATGACAGCATTTCTTGTTTTCACCCCAGAACATTAAATGTAATTAGGACTTAAAATTCAAATTTATTCTCTACTTCTCAAACTTCTTTTATCATTTCAGAGTATTTTTGGTTATTTTTGAGATTAGGTAATATTAAAAATGGATTAAATGCATTTCAGGAAGCATTTTGATCAGGAAAAAACTTGCAGTGGTATGTCTAGATTTCAAATAATTACTACCACACTATATCCCTGACTCCAGTGGGACAAAACAACTTTCTGCCCCCTCCCTCTTTGCACGGTGGCACTCAACCAGGAGTGCTGCTTATATAGGTAGACATTCCCAGTGCCACATACCCTCCTCAAATACTTCACAGCAAGGTCTCTGTCACTGGTGAAAGCTTACAAGTGGATCCCGACTCTCTGAGAGCAGGATTCAACCCCATCCTCCTTTCACCACAACCGCTGCTACTGCAGCCCTGGAAACCACGTGCACCTCAGCAGCCATGCCCGGAGCAGGGCATCCCACCCTGAGCTCCCACTGTGCTCCAGAGCGATGAAGCCACCACGCTGGGTCTTGGTTTTGCTATCCCTAAATGGATGTGACACCTTCCAATGCCTGCATAACTGTTCTTCCACAGCTGCCCAACGATTTGAAATGCTGCCCACACAGAACTGTTTGTCTCACACATGTTGGCATTAGGAGCAGTTACCCCCCAGCCTCCCAGCTGAAGACTCTGTACTTCTGCATGCTCCAAGTGACAAACATATTGCTAGTGTAGAGCATTTACCACTCCACTAGGAAAAAAACAACTCAAAATTCCTTGTTTTCAGCTCCATCCTGCTCCAGCTGACAGAGTGGAGCTTAAAGCCTGCATTACAAAGCAGTACACAGAAAAAGAAAATAAAACACAAAGTTCTTTGTTTCAGAGTTCATGCCATGTTCCAAGCTTTCAGCTATTAGAGCACTTTATGAATTACCAAAACCTGACCTGGAAGGAATTATTACACATCGATGAGATGCCTGACTAGTTTGACAGCACTAAGCAGAAGCCTAGCAATCACTGCAGATTTTTTTTCTTCTTCTGGTGTATTTTGTGCTAAATTGCACATTCATTCAAAGACTCTGATACAATCACTGCAAGAAAACACAGGCTTCTTAGAGTTGTCTTCACAGGGAGCAAACACTACCTCTCCAATGCAGGCATCTCTAGTTAGAGGACACCAGTGAATTACATCAGGGAACACATTGCTGATCCCCTCGCCCTCGTTATTTTTATATAATCTTCTCTCCATTAACACACTTTACCATCCTCCACACTTAAGAGTACTGCAAGTACAGAAATGCATTTCACACATTGTTCCTCAAATACATGGTTCAAATCAACACTTTGATTTTATAAGTCACTAAAATATTCTGTAGTGGTCTGCACAGACACCATCCCTAACCTGAGCTCAGCTGTCCCACCCTGCCCGGGGCTCTCTACCCAGTCTGGCTTTCCTTCCAAGATCCCACGCAAAGGACAAGCTGGAAAACTTACCACCTCCAAGCTCACGCTGTCTGAAAAGAGACTGTGAAAATATATATTCACAAACTGATGAAAAAGTAACATTTAATCATTGCTGTCATGGAGACGAAGATCAGTACTTGCCATTTCGTAGCTCCTACACCTGGCGCACTGCGAAACTCCTCATACTCTCCCTCTTCTTTTTTCCTCCAAGAGAGGAGTGTTTGACAAATCTCTCCATCAAAGATGTAAGATTTGGGCATCTAATGTTTGCATGCCAGGAGAGGGGGAAAGGTGGCAGAAGAGCAGGGGGAAAAAAAAGGAGGATGAATATGCAAAAGCCTCAAGATAAAAATATGCAAAGCAGTTTTTTTGTTCCATATCTGTGGAACAAAGATTTGTAGAAGAAATGTTAAAACTGCCACAAATGAAGTATGAATAGAAATGTACATGTATGAAACAGCAGAAGAAATAACTGAGCAAGCCTTTAAAGAGCAGCGTGTATGGATAACAAGGGATATGACTGACAGCAATAAAGTGGGAAGATGCTGTGAAATGTGTTGTTTCCACCCAGCCCATGAAGCCTGAGCTCCAAATGGCCATGGTACAGTTGCCTTCTCGGCAGCAGACCTGTGCTTTGGCAACAAGAGGGAGAGTGTGTGCTGTGTGCCATTCCTCTTTATGTTACTATGTACCAGCCAAGGCACCCAAAACAGGAAAAAACAGGCAGCCTGACTTAAGATGTAGGATGGGTGAAGCAGGATACTGAGGCAAAACATAGTCCCACAGGTCCTACTGAATCCCAAAGAATATAAAAGACATTTCCAAAAGCCACTGCTCCTGTCCTCTGTAGCACCTAGTCCTGGCCAGATTGCTTGGACACACACTCACACCCTGGTGTCCATTGGTGCGTGGGGGGATACAGTGAACAATAAGATGAAATCACCATGACCTTCTACAGGGTCTCAAGCTGAAGTGAGAGGATGTTTTCGTACTGAGCTTTCACAAATAAATACATCATAAATACTCAGCTACTTCTCAGAGGCAGCTGGTGGTAAGGGGCACTGAGCAGCATCAAAACACCGGACATGATCAGAGGGGTACAACACACATCTAACGTGTGGTATTCACAGGGCTCTGCTTTGTAAAAAACCTGAACTATTTTACTGCACCTTATATTCCTCTATCAGCCTGTAACACATTTAACTAATACACATTGACGACTATAAGGTAAAAGAGTATTATCAACAAAACTAGCTCAGTGCTGTTGCATAAAATCACACCTGAATTAGCCATTAGAGAGCTGATTCTCCCCGAACAGAACCAGGAATCCCTATTTCCCCTACCTCTTAGCTTTGGAATAAAATGGATAATGAAATCCCTTCTTCCCCTTACTGGAAAAAGCTGCGTAAGTGAAAAGCACAGCTCCGTGGGACTTTTAGTCAGGCCTCTGAGAGTTATCCAGTGGATGAACTTCCAGAACCTGGTCTGAGGGAAAGCACTAACACATAGAGAGCCTCAGCCAAAGCTGGGATCCCCAAGCACCCCCCTGACATGACATTCTTTCCTGTCTCTGACCCAAAAGTTCAAACTTCCACAACAGCAGAATCCCCAGTCTCCATGGGCACTGTTGGCTGGAAGCAAGGAGAGGCAGGGAGGCTCCAGCTCCTCCTGGCCATGCCTCCAAGATCTAGAGCTGCCTGTGGTGTGTGCTCTCCCTGTGGTTCCAGCAGCCAAGCAGGCAACTCTACATAGTTATCCCAGCCTTACAGTGATGCCCTTCCATCAGTCATTGCCAGCTCCCCAAACCAACAAATGACACTCCTACAGGGTGAAGCTCACTCAACTTGAAGTTATCAGCAACTGGAGATGAAAGTGTGCTATCCGTGCACCACGTGGCTTTCATCAGTCACTAGCAGATGGACAGCTTTGGTTTCAGCAATATTTATTGACAAAGTTCTTCCTGAGAGATTATTCCCACCTTTGCATGAACACAGCCCAAAAAGAAAAGCCACCTCTACTCTTTCTAATTCCTCAACGTTTAAATACCAAGTGGAAAAAAAAACCCCAACCAAACCAAAAAGAAATCATGGTAGGAGAAACATTTCCCTAAAGACAACTTGCCTGTAAGACTTCCCATCGCTGCTAAGCAACCTTTCTGTGTGCCTGTCCCTGAGGACACGTAGAAGCCATTCCATACAGCCTGAACCAGCTACCCAGAGAAAGCGGAGTCCAACAGCTACGTGTTAGCTGTGCACGCGGAGGGGTGGCTGGCAGGTTCCCTGGCTTGCACCACTCCTTTAGCACCTGGAAGCAGTCCTGCAGAAGGCAAGCCTGGATAATACCTGAACCCAGTGTTGTTCCCATGAAGTCTGCAACCTTCTCCACAGAGCACCAAGAAAAACTCTGGGACAATCACAGTAATGCTAGAGAAGTAGATGCCTCCCTATGAAAGTTCCTTTAATGCCAGTTAAGGTATGAAAAGAACCATTCCATTCCCACTATGAGGCAGGACTGGCTTGCCAAAAGCCAAGCTGATTCCAATAAAAAATACTCAGATCCCAAGACCAGGAGAAGCCCATAGAGCCCAGTATCTCTTGCTATTACCAGAGGTGGCCTCCTTGTTACTATCTATTTTTATATATTTTGCTGCTGTAAAACACTTTCTCTGTACAACAAATGTCTTACTCTAGAAGAACTTTCAATATGATTTCTGACATCCTCATAACCAATTTGGGGAGATGTAAACTAGGCAGACTGCAAGGTGGACAGAATCTTGGCTGGAGTTTCAGGCTCAGAGGGTGGCAATGCACAGTTGGAAGCAAATCAGTTACAAGTGGAACTTCCCAGTGGCTGATATTCAAGCCCAAACTGTTTAATACTGTCATATTTGACTTCTATAATCAATAATCTCAACAGCGGAATGGAAATAACGGAGTCACCACTTCCTGCTGGAGGCAATTCCTAGAAGGGGGCAGAGGAGAGTCCAGAACAGAAGGGAGGCTGATTGAAAACTCAGTTGATCATGAAATGACACTTCTGTGAAGAGATTTGAGATGCAACTCCCCTTGTACAATTTCATCTTCCAGAAGGAAAACAGCTGGGATTTAATGCTGAAGGT
Source organism: Platysteira castanea (assembly GCA_013397175.1). Classification (NCBI taxonomy): domain Eukaryota; kingdom Metazoa; phylum Chordata; class Aves; order Passeriformes; genus Platysteira; species Platysteira castanea. Next base: position 1,129,426 of record VYXC01004914.1, on the reverse strand, counting down.
AGGTTGAGTATCCAGCTTCTCCTCTACACATTCAGGCCACAGAGAATATTTTCATGACAGAGCTTCTAAACAGAACACTGTCATTTAACATAAAATTTAAAAAAAATACACTTAAAATGAGATGTCAGGGCTTGAGCATGAGAGCTGGCAGGGCTTTATGTCGAATGAGAAAGGACAGAAAAGAGTCTGTGCAGCTGCACACTCATGTCCACTGTCCCAGGAAAAGGAGTCAACTGTATAGTGCAGGAACCCACTGAATCTTTCAAGTCCAGATTGTTCCCAGTGCTAAAGTGGGAAGGCATGAAATTTACTTGCTTAGTGGTCAGCATTGAAGACTAGTTTGAGGGACATGGGAGGAAGCTGAAGAGAACCAGAGGATAGCTGAAAACGGCAATAGTCTTGAGAATCCACGAGCATTTCATCTGAGCCAAATTCCCTGTAACACCACAGGAAGTGGTAAGAGAGCTGTGGGAGCGCTGGCTCTTGGCACAAGTCAAAAGGCATCAGGAGTTTGTTATCGTGGTTATAGACTTCCAGCAGAGTAAAAAAGAGCCTCCTGTGGCAGACTGGGGGGAGTAAAAAGTGTTATCTTCTAGTATGAACAGAGTAAATAACATTACTGATGTGAACCTCAACCTTTATCCCTTTATAAAATGTAATTTACAATCCTTTAAAAAGACGATTAGACTTTTTGGTAGAGGTCAAGAAAGGTTTAGCTGACTGAAGCAAGTGACACTAATAATATAATCATCTTACATTTATAGCCAGGGAATTGCAGATGTTGCACATCCAGGTATTTCTGTCAGCTTGCGATTAACAAGGGGGACACTTGAAGGAACAAGCTCAGCAAAACTCTAAAAACAACACTTAAAAAGTACTTATTGAATATTGACATGGAAAGTAAGTACTTGATGCTTTCAGCTTTGTTTTGTATTTTGTTATGATGGTTTTGTATTTGGGAATTCTTATGAGTTTTGTTGTTCTTTTTTTTTCCTCCCCCCCATAATATACTCTAGATTGTACACATAATCCATAAATATTAAAGTTATAGCCAATTTATTACAGATATTATTTCCCTGATACTGAAACAATGTTATATATAAATATTTCTACATTAATATAAACACATGCAAAACAAATCAGAAAATAGAAGTCTTGAGTAAAGAATGACCAAATTGCAAAAAAAAGATAAATTGTGTACTTTGCAACTAATTGTGGTTGCAGTCTCTGACTCTGATCCCAGAGGAAAAACAAAAAATCCTTCTTGCTGTCAAAATTTTGGTTTTCACAGAGAAATCTGTCAGAATCATCAATTACCTTTTTAATACTATGATTACAGGAAAAGAGTTTTTCAATGAAGTTACACATTATTTGAAACTGTGGCACACAGCTTAAAAAGCAAAGGAATAGTAACATCACCAAAAAAGTGAGATTTCTAAGTACCATGCACAGAAAACTGTTGGTATGTCGACCAGCTTAAGTAGGGAAGGGCAGAGATAAAGCATTAATGTCATTTTCCCCCGCAGCTTGTCCATGTCTCTTCGTAAAAAGTGACAGCAATACACAAATGATCCAATCTACGACAGGTAGTAGAGACAAAAGTAGTCTGTACTGTTGTTAAGAAAAGGAAATCCACATTGGCCAAGTTTCTTTATTTGATACTTCACATCTTCACTCAATACTACTACTGAATATTTGAAAAATTGTCCTGTACACCATGAATATACAAAATTTATCCGAAGCATTAAATCTGTAAAAATAGGAACAATTCAGTCAGACCAAGTGTAACTGAAGACCTGGCAGACAGTGAAGGGATTGTTTATCTGGGCTGAGATGTAGTCAGAAATTAAGACTTAACTAAAAGAACCATGGACTATTAAGGAAACAGAACTATGTAAATTAAGATTTTACTAATTTGTCAGAAGATAGGAGAGGGAAAAGTAATGGATTTTATTTTAAATCAGTAAGCATGATGTGATTTTTAGAGACACCTTGGAGGTCTAATTACATACAACTAGAAAACTCACTGCCTTCAGGCACCCTCATATCAAGTGCAAATCTGCGCAGTAATAGAATATATTTATAAAATATACTATATGCAAACATCTTTACAGAGCTTTAAATCAAGCCAAAAAGTAAATATACTTGATGGGACAACAGAAAAAAAAAAAAAAAGAAAAAAAAAAGAATCAAAACCCAAAAATGTGAGCAGTGTGATTGTGGCCCTTCAAAGCCAGAGGAAACCACTCAGTTTATCTGCAACAAGAAGAAGATGGGATTTGCACCTTAAAAGTTGACTGTTAACAAAAATGAAGAAAATATCTTCTGTGCTTCTGAAAATTAACATGGAATTAGCTTTTGTGACTTTTACATATTATTGTTATCTTAAAATAACTTCTAAAGCACAATGTCAATCCTTGAATACCAATAACCAATCATGTAATTGAAAGTGAAAGGGTTCTCCAGCTAAATTCAAATTAAAACTACATAATTCTAAGGAGTGCAATGCTCTGGAAAAAGCTTTAAATTAAATTATTTTACTTGTAAAGCTAGTGTTAGGTTTTCTTTAGTTAAAAAACAACTGGAAGCAAGAAAGCTGCAAGAGTACAAATGACAAAATCCTTTTAGATACACCAAGTGAAAGAGTGAATTATCCACTGATGCAGACAAACATCCATTTGCTACATTATTTCCTTCCTTACTTCATTCCATTGCATGTACACACAGCATAAGTATTAAAATGCAGAATAATAAATAAACCGGCTCAGATTACTAGCAAGGGGCAAAACACAATCTGGAATTGTGCTCTATCTAGTTTCTGTTTCAGCAGTCTTTTTCTCTTCAGTTCATATGAAAAATCATAGTCAGACTTCCAAAAAGAGTCGTTCTTTTTTTATCAGAAACTTAAGTTCATTTGCCCAGGTTTATAACCCAAGACATTTCTGTGAAGGAAGCACAGTGCAAATTATAGGACTAATAAAACTTGCTTACATAGAAAGTTTACTTGATTAATGTTAACTGGTATCTTTATGAAATACATTGTAAAACAAAGATTAAATAACAGGACTGAGTTTGTTGGGGGTTTTTTCCTTAGACTTTTTTCCTCATCCCTCCTTTGAAAAGCTTACTGAATTACAAAAATCTTTAATGAAGTTCCAGTCTTCAGCAGATAATCATTATAAATGCTGCCAATCAATGCCAACTAGAGTTTGATTTGCTTCTTGTGCATGTCCAATTTCCTCTGTAATACTGTGCTGCTGCCAGAGTTTTTGAATCTTTTTAAATCGCTCTTTGCACAGATGTAAGGGATTCCCACGTCTGAAAAGGAGATAACACTTATCAGGAAAGATAAAACACTGCAACTAAGCACAAACACTCAGGTGTGACATATTAAGAATTAGATAACCCCATAAAATACTACAATGTTTAGATAACCCTCTAACATTATTCTGTTATCAGAGCAAATCAACAGTATATTTGGTATCTGTAAATCAATAGGTATTTGGATGAGTAAACTGCAGTGCTACCTTTTCTGGTGCCCCTCCCTTACAGCTCAACAGTTCCCTCCAGCCTCTGGGAACCTCACATCCAGCCCCCAGAACTCCAAATGCAGGTTTTCGGTAATCTTTCCAGGCTGAACCAGTTAATATTCTCTGGTTTTGGCCAGTTTCACAAATAGCAAGCATTAACAATATGAAGTCCCTAAGTTATCCTTGCATAGGAAACAGAGATAGGCATTAGGACAAAGAACTACCAAATTAAATAAAATAATCTCATAGTATTTTCACTTGGTATTAAATTAACACAGGTTACAAAAACAAATGCACTGGATACAAATGAAATTTTCAGCCTTAGTTTCTAGTCAACTTCACAGATGCCAGAAAGATTTAAGTTTTTACACTTCAAGTCAACTCTTTTTAACCTGGGGAAGATCTTCCATGAAATATTTCTGACCTAAACTCACATACTAACATTCAAACATCTGAAGACACTAGATGCAGCAGCAATGTCAAAATATAATGTTACCTATATAATTAAAATTAAAAAAATAACGTAGGAAGTTATTTTTTCACACCAGCTAGTTCTGTAATTCCTGTCTTTAAAAGACGTAATTTTTAAAATATTTACCTGAGTCCCTGGTCTGTCTCTCCATAGTCATCAAGATAAGGAGGAGGATAAAAGCAGCCCTTTGTTTTCCCAGCTAAAAATAGCACCTGACATTCTCGTACTCTAGAGACAAACAGAGAGAAGATCTTTAGGTACTGATTTTTAGGTGAATAGTTTCTCATACTTTCATAGACACTGCTTTTCCAGTTCTTACCTACTTTCATTCTGTATAATCTGCATGTACAGATTTTTAAAGGCACTTTTTAAAAAAACTATCTCACTCTCTTCCTATTATAACTCCTCCGTAGCAGTTAAAAACAATGTCATTCCATGTCATATTATTTGCAGTCTGTGTAAAATACTCAAGAGAACCACAAGAAAATAAAACTATTTTGTTTCTCACTAATCTTTGTCAAAGTGAAAACAGACATTATCTAACCTTTTCCTATATGCTGTAAAATGAATTTTCATGTTTTCAACAGCAGAAGCAGCAGCAACAACAAAATCAAAGTATCTACCTTCATTGTTTTGTAATACTTGAGTAGAAATACGCATAGGCAAAACAAATTCACTTGAAAATGAAATTTGAACTTTCTTTGAAATTTTATCTTCAAAGAAGCAACCTCTGAACCTTACACCAAAGCATAGGAAGATGAATACACTTTAGTTTTTAGGCAACCCTGTTGTTAACAAAACACAGCCTTTACAAACCACCCCTGCAATCACATATACAGAACTATTAATTTAATGACTACAGGCACCATCTAACCCAGCAATGAGAGTAGAGGTGTTCAGCTCCTTACCTAAGGAATATGCCCACTCCAGAACCACAAGTGTAGGTATGTGCAGTACAGGCTCCAACATCTTCCCCTTCTAGTTCAGTCTGACAGCAGTAACTCTGAGAACACAGCATGGTCCCACACACAAGGCACAATGTTGGGGCTCTGCTTTTGTCACCACCTGATTTCGGACACCTTTTGTTAGGGGAAAAAAAAAGAAAAAGAAACCCACTGTATGTGTTAACTTTAGATAGTAAAAAGATTCAGAAGTACTTTTGAACATTTATACAGGTAACAGCTGAAATTTCTATTTCACCATTCCACTGAAATACAGGGCTGATAAATCCTATGTGCCCTTAGCCTTATGATTCTATACACAACTTTCTGGGACTTTCAGGTTAAAAGTTTCCCAGCTGATGAAAAGGAGCAGCAGACTTTGGGGTGCTCACTATAATTGCATACAACTTACGAGAAATTGGATGCTTGGTTAATGAGGCAGCTGTAGTCATCCGGAAGGTCTATTAATTTGTTGGATTCTCTTGCATAGCTAGAATAAAGCAATCAAATCAACACTCATATTTCAATGAATAAAACACAAGCGAATTCAAACTCATTCATGTTTTCCTGACTCATCTAAATAGCATCTGTGAATAATTAATTTTTAAAAATCTCCCTCTTCTCTGCCATTCGTTGAGTAAACTGGTAGCCCATAAAAAGACTAACACACAACATCCCTCAAATAAACCACCTCCCCTTTTCTTAGTCTTATTTTCTGTCAATTTGAGAAAATGCGAAGTTAGAAAAATACATGCCATTTGTATGCTTTTAGCAAGCCTAATTATGAGGTCACTACAGATTTAAATAAATGGTTTTTTTCTCCTGTATCAGTTTGCCTTGTATTTTCTTTTTGTCACTAACACTGAATGGAAAATAGTCTGACTTTCAAGTTCAGGGAACTTGTATCCTGAAGAGAATGAAATATGCATGCAATGAAAAGGACCTATTTCATATCAAATACTTATATATTTTAAATATATTTAAAAGTAACTGATGCTATACACTAAATAATAATAATCTTCAAGTCTAGAAATAATACAACTTAGACTGTGAAATGCAACTAGAAGTTTGTTACAGAAGCAATGTACAAGAACATGCTGAGAAGAAAAAAAATCATCACAAGTTAGACATAAGCTTGGGAAGAGCAGATAAGATTTAGCAAAAGGAACACATGGAAAAGATCCCAACAATCACATGTGGCAGGAAATCAATTACACAACCAGAATATTCTTACTGTGTAGGAAATTCTGTTAATAGTCTGGTGTTTCACAGATGAAATGATTAATTTTTATTTTTGTCACAGCTTTATTGTATGTACAATGTTAAAAGATTGACTTTATGTATTTAGCATAGGAGATTAAAAAGCAGGGATATGTTTTTAATGACAGCACTGTGAACTTCACATTCATTTCTAATTATTAGGATAATTGTTAACCACTATTTTTACCCAGCCTTCAGAAAGAACAACACCCTAAATGCTTTTCTACACCCACTAAGTATTAAATGCGTTCTGAATTCGAAGTAATTGTGCAGCAAGAACAAATGTATGAAAAGCTGATTTTCTTTTCAGCAACTGACTTGGTGTTGGCTTTACTGAAGGAATTGGATTCTTTAAAAAGACAATTTAAAAAGCTCTTCAATGCTTGGTATTTTTAAACAAAGGTTATATACATCTTTTAGTGACAGCATATTTTTTGCATCAGAAAGTAAAAAGTAATAGGAAACATGAGCTGAAATTTTATGGCCTCTAATTCCTGCACATCAGTGTAAATAAAACCCCAATATTAAACTTTGCCTTTAAAATCTACTCATTTAAGCAATATTTCCTTTTCTTACAAAGTTTAAAAAATTCACTTCATCCCTAATATCTTTATTATTCAATAAAGCAGAACAGATATTATGTTATTATAAACACCCATTAGAAAAAATATCTGGAGAAAGCTGCAACATTAAAGTTTTTCCCCCCATCTCTGCTTAAAATCTCTCTGTGTTTACCTGATAGCATGTCTCTTGCCTTCCAGGTATCTTTTTACTTCATTGTTACTGCACCAACTACAAGAAAAAAAAAACCTGGCTTTTAACTTCAATAGATGATAGAAAAACAAATAAACAAAAAATCAACAGTACCTCTATTAATGACAACAAAAAATATTTCTTTCAAAACACCTTTCACAAACACTCCTCAAAATCTACAATTCACTTCCATATGCATTTCTGAGAGAATACTTACACTGTCATGTGCAGGATTCTTTATTATATTTAAACTAAGTACAAAAATATAACTTACCTTTCTATTAATGTGTTTAGAATCTCACTGTTTTCTTGAAAAAGGCAAGTGAGGTTGTTTGGCAAGGAGAGATAGCTACATAAGTGTTCAAATTGGTTTGCTCCGTTTCCTGAAAAACAAAAAAGGTATAATTCTCATAAGCATTTTTAAAATGCTTATTATCACCAGCTTCTATCCCTACATATGCCATAGTGGAGGACAGTAAAGTATGTTACTAACATCCATTATTTGGGGTGTAACAGAATATAGTGAATTTATAGAGATATCACAGAATGGTTTAGGTTGGAGGGGACCTCAAAACCAATCTACTTCCAACCCCCCTGCCGTGGGCAGGGACACCTTCCACTAGACCAGGCTGCTCAAAGCCCCATCCAACCTGGCCTTAATATTAACTATTAGCAGATGCTAATTGAATGAAATCAATGCAAGCAAAAGCAGGTCTCATTTGAAAGTAGCAACCCATAGGAGCTTTGAAATAATCAAAATTTCCCTTTTAACAGAAAAGCATCAATTTCTGTTTTAAGTAACCTAGAATGGCTTTTACCTCTATATTAAAAATACATTTTTAAAACAAACAAATTAATTATTTTGCCTTTTTCATTACGCTGATATGATTCTGCACCGGTAACAAGCCCACATCCATTCAATCAGCTTCTTCCGACAAGAGAGTTTAAATGTAATTTATTTTGACCATTAATGTTTATGTCTTGAAAAGCTCATTTAATACAAAGCAGACAATACCTTGAATTTCTGAGGGTGCCGGGACTCCATTTAAGTAATGAAAAAACAAAGCAGAACATCTCAGAAAAGGCATGATTCCAGCTTTTAGATTCCTCCACAGGTGCCAGCCTGAGGAAATTTCTTTCAAGGCACTTAAGAGAATAAAATAAAAAAAAGTTCACTTTTATTTAATAATTTCATTTTGAAAGCTGCATTCACCAAGTCTTCAGTCACACTGCATAATAAATTACTGATTTCAGCTGAAACAATCACTATGTGAGGTGTTTATTTTAAAGCAAACTCCAAGAAAAACAACAAACTAGAGATTCATAAAAATGTAACCAATTGGGGCAGTAATTTAAGGAGAATTTTGCATAAACATTTCAGATCACAGAATGGTTTGGGTTGGGATGGAAGGGAATGGAAGGGACCTTAAAGACCATCTCATTCCAACCCCCCAGCACTGAACACTTCCAGGGATGGGGAATCCATGGCTTTTCTGGGCAACCTGTTCCAGTGCTTCACCACCCTCACAGAAAACAACTTCTTCCTAACACCTGATTTCACCTAAAACCTATTTTCTTTCAGTTCAAAGCCATTCCCATCCTAACAAGTTTTCTGTACTCAGACACTGCCAGTTCCAGATTCTGCAAACTGACTGAAAAAAACTGTTTCTGAGCACAATCTTCAAGAGCAGGTATCTTCCCAGTAACAGATGAATTTATAGGAATAGTTACTGAAGTGAATCTAGAAGTGCTGGATAAGAAACAGGATGTAAGAGGTCACAAGTTAGAAGTGTCATCTTTGACGGCATTAGTATATAGAATTCAGTCAGCAGTTAATGTTAGGGGGGAGAAAAGTAACATAAAAGTTTATCAAAAGATCATGTTTTTACCTTCCTGTACACTGGCAAAGGAATTTATACAGTGTAAGCACAGCTACTTCCTCTTCACTGTTAGTGTTTTCTTGGTCCATGCCATTCTCTTCTGAAGAAGAAATAAATAATTAACAAGTTGTTTCATATATGCATGTTTATACAACAAGAATGTATTTTTTCAAGTTCTGATAAAAAATACCCAAACTAAGTGAAGTATTCCACTGGGGTAGAATATGATGTACCAGAAAAAAGTTTTTGGCTGCACATGATATGCAGTAAGTTTGTGCTGTTGTCAGCTCCAGTGAGGTGTTGGTTTACTCATTCAATAGGTTGGGTTTCTTGACGTACTTGCTTGAAGTTCTTTGCTTTTGGCAAACTACGCCTTAACCAGCTCCTCTTGCCAGTAGATACATTGATTCCTTGCTTTGCTAACTGCAACTTATTCATCATGCAATGCCTAATAAATCTGCAATAAACACTTCCAGGCACTGCTACAGTAGCTGGTAGGCCAGGATTCATGACTAGCTATGCTTCAAGAAAACTTCCAGTGCAGAGCACTAAAGACAACATGACTGAACTTGGATGAGTACAATTTATCAATACTCTCTGTGAGCTCACAGCACCAACAACTGTATTTTGTAACTGTAAACTGCACAAATTTATCAGCAGCATCTTTGTTTTTTCTTAAGTAAAGACCCGAGGAATCTTTTCAGTAAAAGTTGAGACAAAGTGGCATTACCTGTTGATGAGGTAAGTAAAATTTGTATTATGTGTGCCATAGTGACAAGATGAAACAGGTGAAGATCTCCAGTGCCAAGACTAACCCCTGAAAAATCCTGACAGTGTATGGCAGGGAAAGAGAGCACCAAGCTTACCTGTGAAAGAAAACAAGAAAGTTGGTACACTCCTTCTCCTTTTGAATCTTCCCCTTTTCTCTGCTCATGCTGCAACTACACCCCTTGAAGGCAGCATACCACATAAGGCTAGTTTTGAGGCTAGTTACACAGATATTATTTAAAAGAACAATTGTCTATCACAAGAGTTTTGAGTCTGTCTGTTTTGTTGGGTTTGTTGTTTTATTGGGGGGGTTGGTTTTCATGTATTTTGGGGTTTTTAACAGCCAAAGGGTAAGCATTCTGTCTCATCTTGCCCCTTTTTTATTTATAGAAAATAATACCTTTATTTAATACTTTTATTAAATTTTAAAAGTCTTCAAAATGTATTAAGCAGTGAAAAAATACCTGAACATTTTGAAAGGTTCCTAGCCCAGAGTAAAGCGAAAGTTTTCAATAGTTTTACATTGTGCCTACTGGATCAAAACATTATTAATATATATTAAGAAATACTTACCAATAAATGAAACATATCAATATCAAGTATGCATGGAAGATTCCCATTTTTTTCATTAGGCACCAGTGCTAATTTTGGAGAGAAAAAAAAACATTAATTGAACATTTATACATGAAAAAATTTCAGTGTACTTAAATTACAAAATGACAGCTATCTCCTTCATTGACATGCTTAAAGAACTTAAAATACAAATGTACCTGTTTTGGCCAGAGTCAATTCAAGAACTGCTCAACATTACTGGAAAAGAGTCGTGCCTACTTTATTTTATTACAACAAAAAAAACCCAGGGAGCCATTTCTACTCCCATGGTGACTTTTTTTCACTGCACGGGTTTTCCAGTGGGAGACAAAATGAGACAGAATCTCAAGCTCTGACACAGAAATAAGGTCAAACAATAGTGACTAAACAGGAACACTGATTGTGATTTGTTGGACAGCTGCTCAAATGAAACTTGCAATTTGCTTAACTTCACAAGATTGCCTGAACTTGCCTTATATAAATCATTTGTGTTACTGCAAATGCCTCAAAAATGCCTCAAATGCCTCAAAAATGCATTGCTACAGTCTCTTAAATTCATTACTTATCTCTAATTAACATAGAGCTAGGTGTTGGTCTCTCCCTGTCTGTAGTATTTACAGTAATCACAAAGTATTAACCAAAGCACTCCAGCTGACAACAGAAATTCACACACTTAATGAATTCAAAGCACCTTCATCTGAAAGCAAACACAAATTGTTTTGAAAAACATTACAAGATATTTTCAGTAACAATCAAGGAACAGTTACATACTTCTTTACTCCAAGCAGTAAAATCTGATTCGTAATAAAGCTGCAGCTCTGGATATATTTTACAATGTAGCTACAAGCATTAAGCTGCCAAGTTTAAAAACACTACTACATTAAAAAATAGTCTCATCATGACGACTTAAAAATACTTCAGTTGAAGACTGCTGCCTTGCTGGCCAAAAAATTGAGAGCCGAAGACATGTGACATTTTGAAGCTATTTCTATTAGCAAACATTTCACCACGACTCAGATTGCAAATGCTTTTCCTTTTGTCAGCATACAGCCACAGAATTCAACCCAAAAGTGTGAAAAATGTCTCTATCAAAAACATGACCAGAGCAAGGGACTTCCAAAGCCAAACTTATTTTCAGTAAGTCATCTTTATGTATAGTTTATAGAATACAGGCAGATCAAAGGTTCATAATTTTCATTGTTCCTAGCCTTGAAGAAAAAAATAGCAGAAACTTTTCCTTCATAAAAATAAAAGAAGTACCATTACTTCTGTCAGTCGGAAGGAAGGAGAGCTTTGAAGAAATATTGATTCAAGTTTTCAAGAAAACCCAAAACACTCAGAACACCATTTATTGCAAAGTTCCAGTCAAACAGCCAGCAGCATTTTCTCTTCTGCTTCACATAGAAAACAGCTTAACCATTACGGCTACAAACTGATGCCAATTAGGTTTTTCCCCATAAAGCTGCCAACTGTTTGCTGAAGTAGCTGGTATCCATCTACTAGTAATTTCAGTATATCAATGCACTTTAAAAGTTTCTCTGCTCTACTGACTGGAGATATTAAAGTTATCCCATTTTATAATACCCTTTCAGAACAGTCTTCTCATGGGCAATTATTTCATTAGGCTGAACTTCACTAATGCTTCAAGCTTGGAACATTTTGTCTGTTCTCATTAAAATTCTCAATTAACACATGATATTACATAGTAAGTCCTGTCTTATCACAGATCCCACTTTTCAAAGAGCAAAAAATTTGCAGATATATTACAAACCTCTGCAAATATCCTTTCCATACTACATTAATCCTAATTTCTTCATCTTTAAAGCTCCAGTGCATCATTTTTGTGAAGGACCTCACTTCCTTCTCCTTTGCTTTAGGTATCTCTCTCTAAGGAAGAATCAACTGGACTCCTCCACAGCAAAATATCTATGCTTCTCTTGGAGCTGCAGACCAAAAGAAACATCTTTTTTTCTTGACATAACACATATAGGTGAAAATAGCAGCTCTTGGTTTATTACTTAAAACCACTACATACAATAATCTTCTTCTATTCAATACCAACAGCCATTCTGAAGGCATTTATCTGCATCTTCACAAAAAAACAGCATAAGGTGGCAAACTTACATGCTAATAGAGTACAAAAGTGACCCTGTACTGCTGAAAGAGATGAAACTGTCCAGTGAGCTGCTGCAAATCTCGTTAGTGACGTAAGGCAGTCATCCTTTAAAAACAAAGAAAAAGAGACACTGCCACAGTTAATGAAGTTCCTCAACATGAAAAGGTCTTCTGATTTAACAGCGTTTTTTTCAGGCCTCCCAACTGCAGTTTATGGGGGCAGTTTGACTGTGTAAGTATATGAGATACTTATGTTTACGCAAATATGCAAGTTCCTTTTGGCATTTCTATCTTGACTGTTACCATGAGAAACTGCAGCCTTAATAAATTATGTGCTATAGGAAAAAAAGGTAACAGTTTTGCTAGACATGATTTTTTAATAGTTTAATAATCAGATACAGATTGACTAAACAATAGGATCCAACAAATAAAACTATAACCATAACCTAAAATGTAGATATTCCTCACTAATGAAGCATGAGTCCCTCTATTTTCCACCAATTCAGAGAGGAATTGCTATTTGTTCCTTACCTGTCGACACGGTAAATGACCAAATAATGGCTTATCTTCATCAGCTAAAATTCGTTCTGGAAAAAAAAGAATTCAGTGCTGTGATTTTGACCAAATTTGTAAAACCACTCATAAAGGAGCCAAATGAGCAGATCAATACCTATAGTCTGTATCGTGTAAGCACAGCTGCCCCAGCACATTATAGGTACCCGTGGGTCTTCCTCATTTGGATGAACCTTCAAGCCTACTTTGTATGTTGCTGTACCAAAAGTTGTCAGCATCTCTTTTATGCTCTCAGAATAAGGATTCCTGAAACAAAGAAAACAATATTACTAATTCATTCTACTGGCAGCATAGTACCTCTAATTCACCCCACAGACAAACTACTGGAGTTTTAAAATTTAAGTGACAACTCCAACATCCTTCTTTGGATCTGGTATTCTGTAACCTCATTTTTTTGTGACAGATCCCCAGTTATTTGTTCGGAAGCAATCTCATTTTTAGCGTTAAGAACACCTACTCTCTAAAGACAATAAAGTAAGGATAAATTACAAGAAATGTGTGTGACTGATAGCTAAATCTGTCATCAGCTGGGAAAAGAGTCTTGCATTTTGTATGCAGCTGGCAGACCAATGTTTGTACCACATAACAAGTTCTGTTACTTTATCTTGAAGTGAAGAGAGTGTAGAACCAAATACAAATACACCCTTACAGCTGAAATTACATATGAACATACTCTCCATTTCATAGTCTTCCTTCATGTTTTAGATGTTGAGCTGGCTATAATGATGAATCCTTCATCCAGCTACAAGGAGTACAAAATCTAATCTTCATGCCATAATTTATATAACTGCAGCATGATTCTGCACAACGACTTAGCACATTCACTTCTGAAATCCTACTGCGTTACTCAGGACTTATGGGCTAGACTTCAATGTCATCATCATAATAATATTAACTTTTCTAAGTATAGCAAAATTCATATATTTGCCTTAATTACTGAGACCTTCTAGCACAGAAGTTACATTCTATTTTCACATTATGATTTAATAATGAATTTTTAATTGTTTTTTAAGATGTAAATACATACTTCAGTTTGAAATCTGGTCTAAATCCTTCTGGTAATTGCAGCTGATCCATTTTTTCTGAATGACCAGAACGGCCTATACAAACAGAAAGTAATAAATCACTGATTATTCAGCTATATGTAATTTCTATATTATAGAAGGGTGCAGAGGCACATCACCAGACACTGAAATTCCAAGCTGTTCTTGCCACTTATGCCTCTACCCCACTGTGGCAGAACCAAAGTGCTTGGTCTTCTCCATGAATATTACAACATTTTCACATGCAAATGCACAGATTTCTTCAGACTTACTTGCACAGTCTTCATTTAGAAGTAAATGCAGGGCTTTTACTTGTTGGGATACTGTTTTGATCCACTGAGTTAGGTTTGGTTGGCTTGAAAAGTCTAACCTGTCAAAAAAACCCCCAAAAAACTGTTAAAATGATCTGTAGACAGAGTTAGTATTTCATAGGCATTCGAACATCATTCATCTGTTTCTCAACAGGCTCTTTCTCTGCTGCCCATATATTTTTCTATGTTCAGTTCTTTTTCTGCAGATTCTATGCTTTCCTGTCCTTTCATACCTAAATTCCATAATATACAATAACAAAATTAATTCATAATACAAAATAAGCAGACAGGCAATCCACTTGAGTTTATCAAAACAGAAAATAACAAACATTCAGGAAGGTTTTCTGGGGTGTAAGCTGGTTTGGGATCTTGGTTTTTTACATTTATTGAGAACATTTATAAACCAAACTGACCTGTTAAACAAAACTCTTGGTGGAGGAAGCAGAGGAATAACAGTGTTGCTCAAGCATTCACAAAGTGGGCAAAGGAATTCACCATTTTCTACATCATAACTTGTGTGTACTCGTAATCTTTGTTGTCTTCGTTGCTCTTTTGCTTGGACTGCATCAAAATACCTTCAGAAAAGAGCAAGACATTAGTGGCAAATTATTAACATTGAACATAGAAATTCAAGGATTCTCAGAAAGACACAGTTTTGCCTTTCCCCAAACAGAGGTAAGAGAATTATCTGAAGGAAAAGCTCTGCCCTCTGATTAAAAATGTATTAGAGCTTTCGGCTGCCAAAATCTACCCTAAAGTGCTGAAGTTCACTGGCTGTTAAAATCATGGTTAAGTCTGAACATTACATTTAGGAAAAAAGGGGAAAAGGTGAGAGAAAGTTGAAGTATTAAAAAAGCCAAAGCCAAACCAAACCAACAAACAAAAAACCCAAACAAAACAAAATACCACAAGCAAACAAAATCCCCCAAACAAAAACCACAAAGAAAAAAGAAAGACACAAACAAAAACAACAACAAAACCCCCAAACCAAACCAAAAAACCCAAATCATTTTTACATAATTTTTTTAGGAAGACGCCATGAGCATTATCCTTGGGCATTTTCTATTACTGGCTACAACCAAAACAGCAGCAGCTGGAGAAACTGTTGGCTGAACCCTCTATGAAAAATGAACTGAATTCACTGCTTTGCTAGATGTAACTGCTATTACAGAAGCCTCTGATGTGGTATAAAGCATGCCCAACTATGACCCCAAAATGATCTGAATACAGGCACCTAAGGGCATTTCCAGGAGATAATGATAACCACAAAGGACTGTACACGAGCTACACAAGAAGATTAAGAATCTATCTTCAGTGAGCAGTGACATCAAAGACCACAAATGAAACCTGTGCGTGGTAATAGCCACAGAAGCTCTGGGAGCTCCTAATACTCTTCACACACAAGGCAGAATTTGAAATTAGGCACTTCAGAAGCCATGCCAAGGAGCAAAGCAAGGCCCTAATCAGTCAGAGGCATGAATGGTTTGAATTTGCCACGTGGTATTGGCACCACACAGCACTAAGCATGTTTATATGCCTCCAAAAATCAAAGAATAAATATAACTGCAAAAGGCTTTATTAAAATGCTAAGGAACTCAATTTTATCCTTTGTTTATGTTGAAGATAAACTTGAACTAGGTTGCAGATGTTTCTACTTCAAATTAAACACGTTGGAGGAATTAAGAGTGCAAGGGATGCAGTGTCATTTAAAACCTCAGTAGAGAGCAGAAGAAGCAGCAAAAGCATGTCTACCAGTAAATTGCAAAAAAACCCCCAAAAAATCTGAGCTTCAGATACACGTGCACCACAGGGAATTACGCATCGGTATAAACAAGCAAAGGGAATGCAAGCTGTCATGTGTGGCTTTGGACTCTTCTTTACCAAGACGACATTAAATGAAAATTATTTTGAGTATGTTTACAGCATTTGATTTCTGCTCCCTTTTTTCCAACAGAAAGCTGTTTTAATCACTTCCTGAAATTCCTTTATAAGTTTACTACATGATAGGAATTTTGCCATTAAAATTAGTGCTATTAGGCAAACTGATAACATAACATGTTATTTGAACTAAAAACTTAAATATAGCCTTTTACCTTTGCCAACAATGAGCGTGCATAATATGTCCACAGCTACCCGTGTGTGTTCCACATGACAGATCTGGGTGCATGAATAAGGGGTCATACTTTTCTGTATTTAAAAGAAAAATAAAACCAACTTTGAAATCAACATTTATCAAAAGACTTGACTGCAGATTAATGTTACCACATTTGCATTATTATTTAACTTTATCACAGAAGTGTAACTCATTTGATGAAGCACAAACACACACATTACTAATCCACAACAACCTAAACTGTTTAAATAATTTACAAGTATAACCTTACTTTGGTTTGAGGGTATGTACTGTGCTTAAGGCTTCAAATCAAGTTTTCAGAGGTGTTGGCCCTGGTTGAAGTCCCCAAGATCAACCTGCAGTTTTGGTGGTTCAGCACCATCAAACAATGAGTCCAAGGACATTAATCTTCAGAGTGAGAGTGCAAAACAATTCAGTGTCAAGATTTCTATGTGTTTACACATACAGAATCCAGAGAAACCTTTGTAACAATGCCCTTGCTTGCTGTGATCTGTTTCACAAAGTACCTAAATCCAAGATTTTTTTGTTATTGCTAAGAGGCATTTCAGATGATATAACTGAGAGGAAGAAAATGTACATCTTGTGCTTTTACAGCACTACATTAACACCTCCTCTCTCTGATGTTACAGGCATGGTTTAAGAACAAACACTTCTGATTTTAAGCATTTTTTCAACAGCTATAAATAATTTGTCACAAATGAATGGCAGAACATTGAGCTCAGGCCTCACAGTGATTTACATTATTCAGCACACACACTTCTACCTCACTAAAATTATGGGAGTTCTGCCACTGATTACAATGAAGTCATTCACAAACAGTTAACATAAGAAGGCTGAGTCACTGTCTCAGAAGAACAAATGCTGTTGTCACAGTGACCCCAACATTCTTTAAGACAACTATGAACAGTACTTACCAGGGTCTGGAGTAACTTTGTTTCTATTTTTAGACAATACAGTTGATCGCTGAATAAATGCTGCCAAGACCATGGCCCTGCTGTCCACTTTAACTTCTTGCTCCTCCTGGCACAATATACACATAACAACCTGTCTGGGTTCAGCAACTCTAGTTTGCTCTGGACCCAAGGCTGTGAGTTTTGCATCCGAAACTACAGGGCTAGAATATTTAAAAAATATTAGTGAGCAAATTATTTGAAAAACATTATAATTCAGATCATGACTTAAGTGTGTTTAGTGAATTTCCTAAATTTATGATAAATGCTCTCTGACAAAAAATAGCATTTGCATTTATATAACAATTCCCATGTGCCCAGAAGTAGCACGTATTTTCCAGAAAAAATTCAAACCCTCCCAATAGTATAACCCACTCCAGTTTAACACAGAAACTCAATCTGCAGCCCTCCATCATCACCATCCCGTGTCTGATACGAATTTTGAAAACACTCTCCACTTCCCCACAACATCATTAGCATTCTCTAATTCAGGTTTCCAACTACTGAGAAGATTTTCTTCCAGATCTTCAACAGACATACAATCAGCTATTTCCAGTTTACTGTGTTAAAAAGCATAGTCTCTTCAGCATTATTAATAATTTATTAGGTGATTTTGTACAAAAAATTATTTGCCTGTTTATGTTTATATTTATCCCACAATTTAGATAGAGAGGGAGAGGAAAGCATTCCATTTACTGCGTTTTTTTTGTCTCAGAAACTAATGAATAGTCTTCCATTAAGATCGAAAATAAGAGAGCTTTTTAAAGTGGTAACAATAGGACAATCTGATGTAAACATTAATGGGAAAAAATTTAAACAAGATGCCTTTACCTATTCTCATGGACTCCGGAGGTTGAAGGATCCAGCTCCTCCAGAGTTTGCTGAAAGAGTTCTTTGTTTTCGTTAATGAAGTGCCGTTGCATCTCAGACATCTGGGCCATGATCTTCTCCCTGCGCAGTCTGGCAATCTCAGCTTTTCGCTTCCTTTCAGCTTTGTCTTTATCACGTGAACTCTGAAATTGTATTGTTCACTCAGTCATTTTTAAAGTCTTGTTACAACAGATTATTTGTTTTAGCTACTGCTATATGTAACTTGTACTAACGTCCAAGCAATGAAAATCTCACTAAACACAAAAGAAAAGTCAACCAAAGAGTTATTTTGTGCCCTCTTTTCTTTAGCTCATGTTCAATGCCAGACAGAACTACAGATCCAGAAGGGGAACCTCTTCCCCTCAACCTTTAACTGTATTCTGTATTTCTCTTCCCTTTCAGCATTCATAGGATAAAAGCATAAGAGAGTGACATGTCACATCTCTGGTGTTGCCCTCCCTCCACAGCAGCTGCATTCCTAAATGCATTACAGCGCTCCCCGGCCTCTGTGCAGGACCTAGCATGTCATGTCGAGCTACACACATGAGCAGAGCTTATCTGGAATGACCTGCATGGTAAAAATACAGAGATACCATTTCTTTTAGCAGCTTTCCATGGAGTCTGAAATTATGGGAAGAGCAGGAACATTTAATGCTGTGACTGCACTACAGACAATTCTACGGAGTAGAATTGCAACAGATTTGGAGACTACAATATATGAAACAAAGAAAAACAGTCTAGGGACTCGACCAATAGGTTTTTCAAACAAGTGAGTTTGATCTATAAACTGTGAGACAGATTTTCAGAAGTCACTGATGTTTCCCATGTCTGATTTAGAGCTACAATTAGAAATACAGTCCTTTGCTAGTCCCCACCCAGACCTGCTCTAGATCAGCTGTTACAGATGCCTTTTACCTCCTCCATAATATTTCCTTCTGTCTCAGCCACAGGACTTGAAGAAGAGCTTTCTCTTAGCTTTTTAATAGTATTAAAAGTCTGTAAGAAAAAAGATAGCCTTTGTTTGTGACATGAGAATATAACTTTGTATACTATAATGTTGACCATACAAATATGGGAACCCAGAAGAATAAAACTGTAGCTACAACAAATCCACATGGGAAAAAAGGAAATCATCCCAGTGTAATTAGGAAAGTTTCAAAAATCTTATTTCTATGATTTTCAGTGGTAATATAAAATATATTTACCTTCAATATCCATCTGATCATGTCCTTGTGCACTTCCAGATGAGGTGCATTTTGCAGTGTTTCTAGCATAGCTAGTATGCTAGGGGAGTTACTGGGTGCCTCTCCTGGTTCTGAGAGAAAAATTACAATGAGAATTGATTGTAGCATTATTGGCAAATTAATAATTCACTAACATTAAAAAAAAGAAACCCCTGCTTGTTCAGCAACTCAAGAACTCCGTCAACAAATAGGCACAATATGTAACTTTTAATTCCCCCTCATTGCAAACCTTTTCATGAATAACCTCTAAATCCTGAAAAGTCTTGTTCACTGACTATATTTTCTTACAAAAGAAATGCACTGTATGTCCTCCCTGGCTGTTTTCATCTTGGGAACTTCCAATATTTTATTTTCCACTACTTTAAATGGAACTTTCATGTCTTAGCAAAACTAGAGGCATTAGTCAGAAGATACAAAGGAGAGTCAAGATTAAAAGACTATATAAGAATGCAATTATGATTTCTGAAATTGCATCTGATCATATACAGCGATCTTAATTGAGATGCTACTTAAAGATACTAAGAATTGGATCTAGCGTGAATTATTCAAATTCTGGACTTCTCCTCTAGAAAACACCTCTACTATTGTACTGTCATAGAATCTACACATGTGTAAAGCATGGATCTATAGACAGCTTGGCAACATTTTGATGGATAAACAAATGTACTCTTCTGGTAAATACAGTTTCAGAAGAATAAAATACGAGATCCTGGCATTTTTAGTTATTTCAAATTTGCTATATGTTTGAAAAGAAAGGCATACTTGATATTTTCTGAGTGAAGGTAAATGTTACAACATTCTCCTCACTGAGATTCTCCAGATGTTGTTTTTCTTCTTGTAGTGCCATTCCAATCAAATGCAAAACCTAGATAAAAATTACAAATTTTAGTTCTTTTCTTACATAATTCATATAATCTTGTTATATAGTTTGGATAATTCGTTAGGAAACAGGAAATTCATATAATACAATTATATATTAAGAATATATTTGAAGATATTTCTATATACAGAATTTCAAAGCTACATTACACAGGAGCAATAGTGTTTGTTTGAAATTTTGCCACATAAAATCCACA
The DNA here is from genome assembly GCA_013397175.1 of Platysteira castanea. Classification (NCBI taxonomy): domain Eukaryota; kingdom Metazoa; phylum Chordata; class Aves; order Passeriformes; genus Platysteira; species Platysteira castanea. The sequence continues at coordinate 1,108,915 of VYXC01004914.1, read as the reverse complement.
TTAAATACTCGCATCTTTCTGTTTGCTGTCCTGAATAGTGAGTAAGAAGTCAGTACTTCTTATCTTTCTCCCTACCCACTGCATGTTACTATTGCAAGTCTGGACTGAAGAAGCACAATGCATGCTTTAAGTCCTTTTTATACACAAAGTTTAGTCACAAAAAGTTAAAATTTTTAAGTTAAATTTATTCTCTCTAGAAATACATTTTAAGATAATGTTAATTTTTAGGTCAGTGAAGAGCTGTAATCTCCTTGAACTTAAAAAATGTAATTACCCTATTTAGCACTATGGTAGCCTGAATGGCATTTTGAAGCTGAAATACTTTTTTCTTGGTGGTGATCTCTGTTCAGCTGTCTCAGTCATTCTGTTACCTTATACAAATTGGCAGGATGCTCTAGACACAAAGCTTTACTGATGTCTGGAATCAACACTGACACCCATGTAAGGGAAGGATAATCACTTGAAAATTTGTTACAGAACTGGAATGCAACAGACCAAGTATTACAAGAAAAAGTGGCCAAACATGATGAGAGTTTTGAAGTTTTTTTAATTTGTTTTAATAAACAACAGTTAATATCTCCTCAGTCTGTCATATCTATTTAACAAGATCTCATTAGACATGGGCCACTTTTTGCCAATGTCTCATATCCACCTCTGCAAATGCTTCCAAGACAGAAGTGGTTGACTTGGGAAAGATGCAGTCCAAGTGCACAGCACCACCACAGACAAAGTGCCACGAGTTTCTGAGTGAGTCATAGGTCCCTAATGAATTTCACTGTTTTGAGAATGACTGGAGACATTTAGTTCAGTCAAAAAAAACCCCAACTCAACTTATTTCATTCAATTACTCCAAAGCCTAGCATTCTTACATTACCTGAATATAACTACATTGTTGTGATTTATAATACCAATATATTGTTTCATTTTCAACTTTTTTTGTGTTATACAGAACTGTTTATGTTAATTTAAACCTAGCTGTAAAAGGTAATATACACTCAATAAGACTGGATGTCGAAAAATTAATACCCCATTTCAAAACTGGGGGTTCACTGCAAAATGTTATTTTAAAATCTATCAGTATTTTTGAAAAGTTTAGAGTTGGACCCTAAACCAACAACCTTGACCAATATGAACAGCCCCTGGATGGCAGTTCACCACTCACCTCGGCACACCCCAGAAAATGACAATCATGACACCAAAATCTACAATAACCCTCCAGGTTTCTAAAGATCATTATAAACAGCAAGGAACAAACAGCTCAGTTAAGTTTTTTAAATCTTGATACATTTGCGAGTTAGAAAATTCTTTTGTGCATTTTCATGGAAATTTTTCCTAAAGTGATTTAGCCTAAACTGAAAATAAACAAAGGAACATCAAGAAAAAAATCAATGTCTGCTTAATATGCAACAACTCAGATTAATTGGTTCTCTACCACAATAAACATTACTGCCATTGATTCAAGCAGAATTCTTTCCTCTCACATGCATCACATTAGAAATTTACCTGGGTCTTCCATTCACTTTTAATAATAAGATGCATCAGAGGGAGAGGGGTTTCCCTAGTTTTGCATATCAGGAAACACCACTTATTTCTCATTCAGAGTATTCAGGATATTTCAGACACCAAGTAAATAACTCAAATCCATAAAATCATGTTAAAATGCTATAATGAACATTGCTCCATTAGCATAAGCATTACTTTAAATAAAAAACCCATACCCTTTGCAGCATGGACTCCGACCAGGCATAGCCGTTGTGTTCCACTGCCCACTGCAGTATAGTTCCCATAATGCACAGCATGACATCAGACTGCAGGATATTAACCAGGCTGGCAAAAAGTGGGCAGAAAGGAGGAAGAGCTGGCGGTGGAAGTGCTGAAAGGGAAATTCGCGTGTTTGACTTTTCTCCAAAATTTGCAACACCCATTTAAAATGTCTGATTTAACAGCTCAACCCAAGGCAGGCGGTTGGAACCAGATGATGTTTATGGTTCCTTCCAACCCAAACCCTTCTATGATCCTAAGGCAGAACACAGCTGCTCGATAAACAGCCTTACCAATACAGGCTGCAACACCCAACATGGCTTGTGTGTAACAGAAAAGCCAAAGGAATAAGCTGTTCAGAAGGTTGGTTCCACAACAAATCAGATCCCTGTCTATAGCTAGGGAGACATAAGGGAAATTGCTCCATTTCCAACCAACTTCTACTGTATCCCTGGAACAGACTGTTAGCCTAAATGTCAGGGCAATACATAGCTTGATACGCGATTCCCTCTTCTCCCATCTCCTCTCAAAAATAAATACCTGTATCTTCTCTGTTCTGTCTTTTCAGCTTTCTTTGTGCTTCCTCTGCCTGAAATAGAAGAACAATGCCAGCATTACTCAAAATCTGTACCAATACAAAACTAATAAAAAAGCATTCATGCTTTACTACATTGTTACTGTTTTTTCCCAGCCTTAAATAAACATGAAAGCTTTCATGTCTTTTCAGTTTGTCTTATGTTCTACTTGTAAAGTAGGGCATGCAACTTCAAAATTAATCTTTCCTCCTGAGCCAGCCTGGATTCTTCTCCTAGCATAAAATTGTAAGGCAAGTTTGAGCTAAAATGGCCATTTCCATAAAGGTAAGGGAAAATACAGATTGTTTTAAATACTTCCAGTAAAATAAGATGCAAGGGAACCCACAGACAAGCTCCTGAATGCCCACTGAATTCAACACCTGGAAGGTGTTGGAAATAGGACACAGGATCCAGTGGCACAGAAATCACTGCAAAATCTTGGGCAAATTTTATTAATACTCTCAAATATCCAGCTGGTAATACTTTTTCACAGAAGTAAGCTTTGGAAAAAGGCAAACAAAAAAAGAGACGCAAAATAAACCCCAGGAAGTTAAACTACTAGTTACCTTTGATTGCTCTGCCCTTGAAAAGTGATAGAAATACAGGTTGAAGTTCTTGGCACATTCTGGTTTTAGTTCATACAGCCCTCTGCCTGTTAATCCAGGTTTCCTACAAAAAAACCAAAGCAAACAAAACACTTTATGTCCACTGGTTCTTAACATCTGAGAATAAATAGTTAACCAGAACAGCTAACAAACACTGCCTAATAGGCATTCTAGAAATTAAATAAGGAACAGTATTAAGAATTCTGCACATGAATAAAGCCATGGGAAATCACCATGACTCAGCCCCCTTTCTTTCATTCTCTTATTTTTACTAATTTAGACATTCCATTTCTGACGTTGAATCATTAGAATAAAGGGAAACATACTTGAAACATGCCACTTCTTCAATCACACTTTCCATCCCTGTCTCTCTGTTCTCCTACATGGAGTGAAAAGGCAAGACAGTGTGTTACTGTAGTTCTTGGAATAAACACATTCCAACATCATACCATACTAGAGAAAGCATGCAAAATGAATGTAGTACAAAGTTATTTTACTGGCAGTCAAGAGAACACTAAACCACATAACATGAAAATACATTTAGGAATACTATCTCTGCAAAGGCATTTTTAAAAAGTCATGCCATTCTAAGTGCCCAATTTGTACTGCTTCTCCCTGACACAATAAACTCAGATGTAACATAGCAGAAGAAAACTCTAAGTTAGCTAACTCAGCACATTTTTAGAATACACAGCCAGTATTTCTGGTTTCTAGGCCTTTAAATTGAAATAAATACCAGAAAGCTAAAAGGACAAGTTACAGAAAAATGGTAAAACAACCACAAAAGGCAGCATGAGACACCAGCTCAAATATGTAACAATACTTCATAAACAAATTATCTTTTAATATTTCCATCTCCTTCTTGCAACACAAATTCACAGCAGTTAACAGGCCAGGGAAGAAGTATGTAGGACTGATGATATAATTTAGAACTCCAGCTTAAATCACAGTTTGCTCTTTCATGCAACCGTAAGTTATTCTTAAATAATTTTAAAATTTGACTTTTCAAATTGTTTCAGTTTAAAATATTTAGAAAAAAAAATTTCAGAATTTATCATTAAAATTACTACCAGTACAGTAAAATATTAACTTTGGAATTTTGACTATCTTCAGAAATAATTTTTAAAAGATTGCTTCAAAAACATTAAAAGAAAAAAGGAAAGCAAGCTTTGCTGTCCTACAGAAGTACTCATAATAGAATTCAGATAAATTATTCTGTTCATGTAAATGAAGCATTTATGTAACACAAGTCATAATACAGTGTCTGATTCCATGTCTTTTCACTTATTGTTAAGCTTTAAAATATAGCAGCTTATATTTCTGGATAGTTCCAACAACCCACTTCCATACATCTAATTCAGGGTGTACAAGCAGCCTGTAGAGACTGCTGGCCAGATGGCCTGATTAAAAACAGCATTAAAACGAGAAAGGAGCAGAAGAAGCACTCAGGTTCTTGCCTCTTTCATATGTTGTTCGTTTTTTGCCTCTCTCCTACCCTTCCCACAAGAACTATTACTCTGTACTCATGCTAGCCTTGCTCTTAGCATAATCATGCTGCTCCCATTCCACATTAAGTGACATGAACTTGCATAAGAAAATTTTTCAGCAATCAGAGCAATCAGCCTTATCAAGTTGCAGTTGGTTCCTTTCTCCATGCCCAGTTACTTACATCTTCAGGAAGTGCCTTTACCAACTCACTATGAGCCATTGGCCTGATGCTCAGCTGATGGATGATCTCTCGCTTGATTTCATCTGTTGCATTTACTTGTCCTATTCCAGGACTGAATCTTTCAAAATATTTAGTAAAATACTTTTTTGTTTGTTTGTTTGTTTTTGTTTGTTTGGGTTTTTTGTTTGGTTGGTTTTGGTTTGGTTTTTTCATCTTTTTCTCTAAGTTAAAGGCTGGAAAATAAGGTGCCTTCTGTGAAATCTTGTGTTCACCCACCAGTGTTCAAAAATTCGTTACATTGATCTAAGCTAGTTTCAAGGCTTTTCTCCTAGGAAAGAAGTCAGACCTACATGAAGTTTACAACAGAAGTGAACCTGAGATGACAATAAAAAATTGTCCAGACCATTAAAGAGTCTAAATTTAAAAAAATAATTAAATATATTCTGAACTTACCAACAATCATTATAATGAGGTATAGCATCTCTTCTATAAGAGTGTTATTTTGTTGAACAACATCCTGAAGCAAAACAATTTTAAAAAAAATTACATTTTTCAATAATTATTCCATATGCTGAAAATACTTTTTCAGTGATTCAAAGTATTGCCTGTTTTCACCCTTAGCACTCCCAAATTGAGCTATGCTGAAACACAGTCCTAAGTGCAAAAATTGTGCAACATTTTCTGACATTTACCAGTTTGACAGTTAAAAATATTTATGCATATTTCAAACTGGCCAAAGGAAATTAAAATAGGATAGGTTTTGCTTTTTTATCAAGAAATAGCTCAGTCTCAGTACAACAGTATCTGATGCACTTTGAAAAACAAAACTGCCTATTTTCTATTGCAGTAGTACATAAAATACCTTGTTAGTATTTTCTGTGCTGAATCTTTTGCCATAGTCTGGAGTACTAAATATCTGATAAAGTTCAAAGCGACTCAGCATTATCATCAGGAAGTGATTTGGATCCATCATAGACACACCTGTCTATTAAAGGAAAAAAAAGGGATTATAAACAGAAAACAGGTTGGGTGTTATCACAGCATGTTTGTATATTTATATATGGCGTTCACTGTATATTCTTTATAAAATTAATTCCTCTCTCAGTCCTATTTACTCTCTTAGGACGTCAAAAACAAAAGTGTAAGCCCATTTGACAAGCAGAATTCTATGCTTTATCACAAATTTCTGACGCCCTTTGAAGGGCATAATGTAAAATATTCAGGGTTACTCCTTCTATCCTAAACAGTCTAAATAAACTTCAATGAAAGACTTTTGTTCGGTTGTTTTTATCTGTAGAACTTTGTTCCTGCTGGCTTATCTTCTAGCAGACATAATATTACACAGTGTATACCACTGAAGATTTTAACAATGAATTCCAGGCCTCAAAAGAAAGGCTGAAGTTTGTAGAGCAAAGCTTCCACAACCTTCTTGGAAAGAAAAATACAAATGTTTCAATGCAGAACAAACATTAACTTTCAGAAATTTCCATTTCTGAAAACTACTGGCTGTTGTTTTTTCTGTTTATTAAACAAGTCATCTAAGTTTGCCAATTATAAATATTTGTTGTTAGTTTACTCTTGATAATGGGACCATCTTTAAAACAGAATAAATTTCCAAGAAAACTATAGGATATCTACCCAAATAGGCAGCTGAAAATGATCATTAACAATCAGTGGCAGATCAAGCCTCTGGGAAATATGTCTAAAAGCAGAAGTAACTTGGGGCACATTTTTCCTGTTGGGTATTGCTAACTCTAGTTAAGATTTGAGGGACTTCCTGAGAAAATATTTTGCTGTCCCAGTGAACTATGCACTCCGAGCTGCAGATTTTAGATTATATTGCTCTCAATGGAGAAGTATTGCATCTGTGACAGAGCTAAATAGACTGCCACATTTGCAAAATCTCTTCTGAAAGGAAAAAAAAAATTCCACACATACACTGAGTACATTACTGAAGACATGCAGACTCATGCAACTGCCAGTACACCACAACCCATTAGTTAAAATATTACACTCTTGAAGATGTGGCATATACGCACTAAACAGAAAATTCTGCACTTTTCGAATCATAATTAAAAAACAAGTATTACAACAACAGTTATTTCCTTTACAAATTATTCTATAATTATATAGATAGAAAGAGAAAATTGAAGTCCTCCACAAAAAAATTGACTTTTTTTCCTTAAAAAGGTTCTGATGAAGATAAAAACAAACATACACATATCCTGAAAATACTTGAAAAAATGCAAACTGGTATACATGGTTACCTGAAGCATTACTATGTCCTTGTCAAACATCTCCCTCCTGCACTTCACATTATGATAGTAATAAATCTGAAAAAAATACCCAAAACACCATAGTAATTAACAAAGATAATATTTCATCTAAAATTATTTTACTTCTGTAAAAAATAAACTTTGCTGTACTATGTTCATAAACAAAAAATTAATCTGTAATTAGAAAAAAATTATACAATTTTATCTGTATGCAAAAAGCTTTTTTATAAAGCACAGGCATAGTTGCTGGCTGGGTTGTTAGTGATGCAATGTCTGGATTGCCTAAACTCAAAAGCAAAAATCTTTTTGACCTCTTTAGCTTATGTTTTAATATATTTGTTTAGCAATTAACTGTTTGACATTCACAGGAGAGAAAGCCCTTGCAGTTGGAGAAACATTTTTTCTTCGCTCCATGAATTGCTCTTTAATCACTTGAGATACAATCTTTCAGGAATCGCCAGTGTCAGCAAAATGTTAATATTGTGACAGAACTATACTTAACCCAAACCATCCTGGGAAGGAACTCAACAGGACTGCGCCAGGCAGCAGCAACACCACAACCACTGCACGGCACTGAAAGGTGGGAAAGTTTGATTCTACCACACCAAGGAAAAACAAATAGGGCTGGCAAGTTTCTACCTAGGACTGGAAACAAACTTCAGAGTGCTAAAGTCTCCTCTAGACACATACCATTTCCACCAGAATTACATTAAGACAGTAGGCATGCTTTCCCTTTCTTCTCTACCCTAATAATGCACACATATAGATGCCAATTCCTATTTCCTGGGAAATACCCAAAAGGAGCTGGCTGAAGGTGAGCTCTCCATAGCCAAAGTAAAGAGAAAGGACTTGCAGACTGGGGGAGTTATGTTATCTCAACTAAACCAAGCTCTTAACTTCAAGATCCTGACAACCAGGGGAAATTATAACAGAGACTTATTTCACTACCAAAAGCTATGCTGAAATTGATTGAAATTGACTGCAGATACACACAATTGATGTGTGTCTACAGCACTATGGGCACTGCTGTAATTGTACATAATTAGAGCACTTTTTGCTTTAACGAAAACAAGGACACCACCTTAAAAAGATCCTTCAAGAGTCAAGAAGTGTCAGAATATAATATATTTGAGCAGCTTCATTCAGTCTCCTAGTAAATATCCATTGCAATTATCTGATGGAGATGAGGGCTGATGGGCCTGAAAGAATTTTCTTGCAAATAACCAAGTTAACACCTCACAGAATTAAATCCTATCCCTGGTGTAATCTAAGTCTTGCTGAGAAAAATCACTTGAGACAATCACCCTGATGGGTGGTACTGACAGCACAGTACCCATTTTATAGCTGTTATGCTTGAAACACCTAATTTATACAAACACTGAGAACGTAAGTTTAGAGATGAAAGGAGCCAGTCTTCAGAAGTATGAGAGCTAAAAGCTAAGAAACACTTAGTTCTACACTGCTTCTAATGCTTCAGTGGGGTCTTCGGATTTCATTTACTTTATAAATATAAATAGCCATAATATCATAATGCGGCATATCTTTATATCTGAGACATTTTTATGTGGAGGTGATGAATGTATTACCACAGATGTGCAGATCTAATTCTGCACTTCCACTTCTGGACAGTACACAGTAAAAAAGCTAGGAGTCATTAACTGCATTAACTAAAACTTCTTTATACATTGAGCACTAAGTTCAGTGGCTACTGTAGCAGTCCTGAAACAAAAAAAGAGTTTCGGATTAAAAAAAAAAAATCAAAGACCAGTTTAAAAGCAAAAAGAGTCAAATTATGTCAGTGCTGATAAAAACGCCTATCTCACATTGCCTTCCATAAGACTGACATAAGTAAAATTTCAAATCAGTGCAGAAAAAGAAGGTTTTGAGATTTGGAAGACCAAGAGCTCCCTCCGTACTCAGCACTGGTAAAGTCCCACCTCTAGTGCTCTGTCCAGCTGTGGGCCTTTCATTTCAAGAAACGCACTGAGGTTCTTCCAGGCAACCAGCAACAGTACAAGAGAACATAGCCTCAGGTTGTGCCAGGGGAGGCTCAGGTTCGACATTGGGAAGAATTTCTTCATGGAACGGGTTGTTTAAAATTGAAATGGACTGCCCAGGGAGGTGGTGGAGTCGCCATCCCTGGAGGTGTTCAAGAAGTGACTGGACATGGCCCTTAGTGCCATGGTCTAGATGACAAGGTGGTGTTTGGCCAAGGACTGGACTCAATGATCTCAGAGGTCTTGTTCAACCTAACTGATTCTGTGAAATTATCCCGAGGGAGTTACCAGAAAAGAGTGATTCTACAGCTACTATGCACTTACCTGATTAACAAGAGAGAAGCCATTCCTTCTCCACATCCCTGCATGCACTTGGGCACATAGGACAAGGCATCGTAGAGGATGTTCTATTAACATAGGCGGGCTAAGTTCACTCTGCAGTAAGAAAACGCAGTATTTTGATGTATACAAAGTAAAAGAAAATGGGACTGAAATGAAGGAGGATGATATTTGTGATCATTAAAATATTTGGGCACTACAAAAGACAAGCAAATCCAACACAAAAGTTAGATGAGCCTATTCGTCCTAAGATTCACAATCTTTCAAACCATTGTTAACCACTCATATTCTGTCTGCTCCACACAACTACTGCACAAGCGCTTGAGTTTATTCCTAAAGACAGCAGCTTTCTACTTTAAAACATCAACACCAGCAATTTAATAACACTGTAATTATTTCTTTTCTTTCCTTCAAAGGTTAAGTATTACTTCTTCCCAAAGACACTGAGATTTCTTCTCCCAGTTAGGTTTTATCTTCTTTTATTTTTCTTTTTTTTTTGACTATGCCTTAAAGAAATAGCATATCAATAAAAACAGGCAGAAAGCAAGAAACAGCTGGGGAAGAAAATTAGAACCCAGACCAAGGAAAAGGAATCAGATCCTGCCTGGGGTTCCTAAAAACAGTTTCTACTACAAAAAGGTACTTATGCAACCTGAGTCTTCGTTACTTTAGAAAGCAGTACAGATTGCCTATGCTTCAGTCATGAATATCTAGATATTAATCTTTTAAGAGGTAATTTTATGTACTAAAGATATTCTCTCTGAGTAGAGCTCATAGTACAAAGGCCCTTTGTTTTATTTAATAATACCTTACACTTATATGACCAATTTCACATTCAGCATTCATTATATTTAATGAATATACTACATTTAATTACATACCAGGGGTAGCAGCTCTGGAAACTTATATGCCACTTCAGTTTTACTCAGCAAAACATGCAAGCCTACATAAAGACATGAAAAAAACATACAATATTTATGTAAATCAAATAGCACAAAAAAGGTCATCTAATTTACTTTCAGACCGTTTTCTGGACACAGAAAGGTGTGCAAATTTATCACCTTGGAGCTATACAGCTATTTCCTGAAGAAACATGTTGCAAAGAATACAGTTTTAGAGAATTGAAGTTTTCCCATCGTATCTGTATAAACCTTGCAATACAAGTGTGATTTTTGCCTCTTTTTTTTGCCTCTATCATGTTCCTGCTGTGAGAACCAAGAGTCTTTGGTCTGTCAGGACAAACAATCAACAGCAGATAGCTCATCCTTTTTATCAGTCCTATGAAATACCTCAGGAACTAGAATAAGGCCACTCCAAAATACATGAGGGTTTTCTGGTTTGCTTTCTTTTGAAGTCGCAAGGACTTTGCTCAATGATTCAAATATTTAAAGCTATTTGACACTGAGCTGCATGGCACTCTACCTAAGAATTACCTTTTTCACTCCATTACTTGTGAATTTATTTTTATCATGTTCTTTCTGATTCTGTAAACTAGAATTCACAAAGCTTTTTTCAACACAAATGTTGAACAAGATAGGCACAGTATGAAGAGAAAGGCTTAGCTCAGTTTTCTGGTGACACATCTGTTCGATAAATCTGTTCTCTAACAGAATGTTGATTAGTCTATTCAATCTGACAGCTAAACATATTCCAAAACAGTCAACCACAGTCCATATTTTGTTGCAGTTCTTTTGCATCACTTATGTGGCAAAAGCAGCAGTAGCTGCCTATAATACAAATCCAGAGGCATGAGACAATCTCCACCAGCCTGAATGATAACAAGTTCTCTGGTGCTTGGGAACATCTGGCCTAGAGGCTACCAAACAGCTAGAAAATGGCCAAAATTCACCCTCTTCGGGCCTTAATGCTTGTGTGTGTCTTCATGCACACACAAACACAAATCACATCTATAGAACATTTTTCATTTCCTGAAATATTTTTCAACTGTTCATACCTGCAAGTAAACGAGAAACTGGGAGATGAATGCTAACTTTTTCCTGAGAAACGCAGTATCTGATGGTCTCAACTGAATGTCCACACATACTGAGGACAATAGGCTGCTCTCCATCAGTAAACCCACTATGACACTGCATCAACACAGTCAGGCATTTCTTGTAAGCTTCAATCAACACTTTTTCCTAAAAGAAAGATTGCAGTTTACAGAGATTATGAAAAAAAACACAGCTCTGAAAAATAATACAGGCAACGTAAAAAAGAAGGGTTTGAGATTTTTACCTTTAACAACAGTCCTGCAAAATTAAGATAAGGAATCCAACGAAAGAGCCAAATTATGGAGGGCACAAATTGCAAAACTTGTACTGGTATGTCTGATTAGAAAAATACCCACTAGTATGTTGTTTGGGATTGGGGTCTTTTTGTAACTGACATGATGGTAACTTTCTGAACAATGATCATGCTAGGCTAGTAAAACCTGCACATTAACTACCAGTAACAGATTAAAGCCAGCCTGAATGTTCAGGTATTCCACGATCACTTATTCCACCACCGTATTTTGCCATGCTCAAGTTCTCTAATCCTGAAACTGGGAACACTTATGGAGCAGAAACATGATTTATAATTAGGCGGTATTTGGTAGATCCACGGCCTATTCCTCCATTCCCTCCTCTCTGAAAATTATAGCCTGATAGTGTAGTGATAATCACAATCTTCAGATGTGTGACAAAACCCTCTGCAAAATTTTGTAAAAGGCTTAACCACATTCTTATGAATTGGTCAGTACAAACCACACTTGTGTTTAAATACAGAAAATATCTGCATTCGCTCATAGAAGATGTTCTTGGCTCATGGTGAAGTTGTGTTTAGGTCAGTATTTACATGTATTAATATTTGGGTTTTATCCCTCTTCACACAGAAAAACAATTCAGAAGAAACTTACATCTAATGCACACCAGTCCTGCATCATTGAAATAACAAGTGTTAATTTCATCTGCAGTGTAAATGCTGCTTCCCACTCTGGTTCCATTTCAATGTGCTGTCCTACTTGACGAGTTATTGGATCCATACCCTAGAACAAGAAGAATTATGCATTTCAACAATGTATCACTGAAATACAGTGACAGCATTAGCAGAAGTGTGAGACACTGGTTAGCTATCCTTATAAACATATTGTTGCTGCAACAGGTAAAAAGAACCTTGGGGGAATGAAAGGGAATGAAACCACAAGTGAAGAGGTCTATTTGCGTGTCAGGAACAATTTATTCCTCAATACAAGGAGTGACTCTGCTGACACTTTAGGTGAACCAGATTTTGCTCACAGAATTAATTGTCTTGTCTGCCTCTACAGCTGCAAAATATGCCCCAAATTACACTTCTCTTTTTGAACTGCTCTTCCTTTTTATTGTCTTCTACAACAAACCTGATTTTAAAAAGTGAGACAAGATGTTACGTTTTAGGAAAACATGACATGGCTCCAAAAGTGATACTGCATTAAAGCTATAAAATGAAAAGTAGTTCAAATTTCTTCTATTTTGACATCATGATAGCTAACTTCCTGCTTAAACTTTGCCAAATTTTGTAATTCATAGATTTACATACCTGCATACATTTGAGTAACTCTAAGAAAGCATCAAAACCCTCCAGGAACTTGCGTCTCAAGTCATCTGACCACTCTGTTGGCTTACTTATCAACACGTACCTGGGTAGAGTAAAAAGATGCAAGTGTTCATTTTAGATTTTTTTTTTAAACTCCTCAATTTATCAAATCAGCACATAGTATACTTACTTGAGATCCAAAATAAGGCTCTGGACACGTCTGAATTTGAAAGCCTGCAGAGCAGTGTAACGTTCAAACTGAAACCTGCCTTGGATGTCACGGTGCCTTAAGTGGTCCATGAAAGTTTTGATGATAGTGGTCATGAGATTCTCTTCTGTTATTAGCATTCGAGCCTATGCCAAAGTACATCGAAATTTGCTGTAGTTAACAGACACAGCTAACAAGATTTTCACACTGCACCATTAGTTTATAAAATACATTTTTTTATCCAAAGTATCAATAATTAGAACAGAACACTGAAAAGCATTCTTTTCACAGAATCACAGAAGACAAAAAAAAGGAATCTAAAAAATTATCATAGCCAGATTTCTTTTTTTGGATCCTTTCTGTATAGAAGTCTGTCTATGGTAAGGCTCCTGCTAACCTATGTAATTATGGCACAAGACATGTTATTATGTGCCTTATAATTAACTTGTACCTGCCTTTAAGTATGTGTTGTCTCCTCTCAGATAGTTTAAGCAGGAGCCCTTTAGGGGAGTGACAGCTCTTCTGTTTTCTGTTTACAAACTGTCAAGAGCAGTGGTGAGCAGAGCCTCTTCTGAACTGGTAAGGAAGTGTATGTGCAATTTCCACATGGAAATTTCATGAAATTACCTGTAGTTTCCCTCAAGCTCTACTGCATGTATCCATGTGCTGTATGAAACAAATCAGCAAAGTCTGACAAAGATTGTCTTCCACACCTAGGCTAACCTAACCTCAGCATCACAACGGAGGAGGGGGCACTAAGTAATTACTGCCAGCTCCTGCTCGTGAACACTTCCACAACTCCCCCATTCTGTTGGTTCTCCAGGTTAAATGGGATGAGTCTTGCAGTTCTTGGATCTAGCTGGTAGACTCAACAAGATTGGCCACTCTGATCCATCACAATGACATTGTGGCTCTTGACTAGAACTTCCAGGTTCTGCAGCTGCTAATGAAAATCCAAAATAGTTTCTAAAATGCTACTGCAGGGGGGTGGAAAAGAACCTAATGATTAACATTTTCCCCCCAAAAAATCATCACCAACAGAACAGCCCATTCACCCTCAAACCAAAAAACCTCAGTTCCTTGAGAGCTCAAACTCTTCTATTACTAAGATCAGTTTGAAAATGTTACTGGATGATGGTAGGGTGGTTTACATTCTTTAACTTATTCATTTAATTAAGAATGAGTGGCTATAAACACATTAAAAATAATAGTTTGTATGATAGGAGCTTATCATAATTACTTTCATGTCGTCAGTCTATTCTATCATTCTGCAAACAGTCAAAATGCATTTGCTTTGGTTTTTTTGCATGCTTTTAAAAGGGAACACCTATAAAAGGGGCACTGCAATTATTCCGCCTTGGGAAATGTTTGAAATTACTTTTTTTAAAAGTCTGCATTGATACACATATTGTACCAGCCCATCTGCCAAAGGGAAAAATATCAAAACCATCTGAATAATATTAGCTGGTTAAGTCTAACTGAAAGTCTGAATATTGGCAACATTCTTACTGAAAGCACCAAATGAAAAGAGGCAACACAATATTGTCCTGAACCATGGGAACAAAATCCTGAGTTTCTGTTGAATTCCCATGAATAACATCCATCCCTAGGAAACTGAAGAGGTTTGCTCAGTTATTGTGACTGCCATGCTACTATTGAATTTTAGAGCTCAAGGAAGTTTATTAAATTTGGGAAGATTCAGAAGCATTCATTTTTTAAACAATTCTGGGTATGAAAATCAGACTTTTATTCCAGTACAGCTCCAAATTTTAATTTGCCTAGCTCATAATACAAGCAAAGACAGACTTAAATGGAGACTGGAACAAAAAAAAAAGTTTCCCAAACAAGCTGGTGAAAGACCAGCAGATTCAGTGAGCTGGGAGAAGTCACAGTGCTTGTAGCACCGAAACAAAAATTAACTGGAAATCTGAAAGAAGGCATTGTCTTGAGACTCAAAGTACCAAAGCAAGTAGGGAGTATCATGAGACAATTCTTGCTTGCACTTGTATTGATTGGAAAATGAACATGAAGTGGAACACTTATAAAACTGGACCAGAATGGTGCTCAGAAACCATGATATGCAAACCATAATATCGATTTCTACAAACAGTAACTGTGGCACAGCATGATGAGGAATTTAAATGTTATGTATCTCTAAATAAAAATGAAAGCACCTTTCTAAAAAATGTAAAAGAAAAATGTAAAAAGAAAAACCAGAAACACCCAGCCCACTCTGGGAAGCCAGACTGACACTTCCCAATGTTGAATGCTTTAACTTCTAAACCCATAGTAATGTATGCAAACAGTCTGACTGTTCTGCATTTCCACAGTAATGTTAAAGAAATCTGCAGCCTTGATTTATGAACCTTGAGAGGCTTTTAACAAATAAAGATTTCCTTTTTTGGTCTTTTAGTACTTACAAGAGAAGGCACTGTGAATATCTGTATCGAGAGGTCAGCAATTGAGAACTCTCTGTCGTGGTCATCTTTCATAAAATCACTCTGCAATCGCTCATAGTTCTATTAAGAAGGAGGCAAAAAAAGGCAAGGAGTGCCAACTATCAGTTTTTAAAAGAAAGACAGGCACTACTCACCAGAGTAGGTACAGTGAAGAGTTGGACAGACAGAGCAGCCACCGATACTGCCCGTTCGTGATCATCCTCCATATAATCTCTCTGCAACTGCCGGTAATTCTAAACAACAAGGGGAAATTCACCTCTAATCCACACTGACCTGATTTTTAACTTAAATGTCTGCTCTGGGAAATTTTAATGCCATAAAAAAGGGAAGAGTAGCTCTAGTGGATTATTATATGGGTATTTTGTACAAAGAATATGACAACTTAATCTGCTCACATGTGAGATCTACTCACCCTCATTTTCACAATAAAGGCTAGTATTTTATTTTCTACTCAAGAAAGTTATTTGTCTGCAGCAGAGTGAGCAGAATTTTGCAGTGCTGATTCAAAGCATTTCAAATACAAGTTACTGCAGAAATACTAATCAGCATAACTGAATTTCAGCACTATTTCAGAGCAGTGCTGTAACAGCTTACACCTCAACAATGAGCAGCGATTAGCTCTTAAGAAGTGATAGCCTACATAGCTGATGGTGAAGACAAAAACATCTGAACTGCTTTAGTTCTGGGGTGTCTGAAAGGCCATTTCCTTTCCAGAAGATGAGATGCCATTATAACTAATACTGAAGAGTAAAATAAGATTTTCAGCACTTCATTTCAGGTTTTCACTTCCATAAAAAGGAAAAAAATTTGGGTAACAGTTCATTTAAATCACTGTATGCTAACTAGACTCTCTTCACTAGACAGTTTTAGCATTTAATTGCTCTTTGTAAGAAAGATACTTACTCTTGCAAAGCGGATAGCAAAAAGTTTCTTGTATTTCAAATCCATAAGAAGACTGCTCATGAATAACTGGTGATACACATTTCTAGCTCCTGTCAAGAAAAATGAATGAAATATTGCATGTCACTATTTTCTATCAACCTATCTTAGAAACATTTAGAAAAGTAAACTTCTCCAGAATGAGGTAAATACACATTTCAGAGCAGAAGCTGCTTTGATTAAGTCTGTCAGGTGGTAGCAAAGGATGAAGAAGAATACATAAACCAAAATTCTTCAAGAGGCATTATTTACTACTCCTGTAGAAGATAACACTGTTGAATGGGAATGTATATCATCAAATATAAGGGAAGTCAGCAAACAAGAACAGAACTTTTCTCCTCCTCAGGATAAACAGGGGATTTAGATGGCCCACAGAAGAGAAAAGAACACTATTATGGGAACTGCAACAAATTTTCCTGGTTATGAACATCTCCATAAAATAATCAGCTTAGCTATCTCTGAATTTCTAGTCTGGCTGGACAGCATCCCAGAAAGTATTATCAATACAAATGATATTCATCTCTCTGTAGCTTGGAAACAAATGCACATATGCATCATTTCTTTCTGTGGGTCACTTTTAAGTCAAAAGCCATGACACTATTTCCTTAATGGAGAGGAACTACGGAATACAAGGAAAAGTAGAGAAATATTGGTGTTGAAATAGAAATACAGAAGTTACTCCTTGCTTGTATGAAAGACATTATCCTAACAAAACCTGTATTAAAAATGTCATAATGCTCCACACAAGCAGTACCTTTCAGATAACAAAATTCGCAGTGCTAGGACTTCATTCTCAAGATAAAGGTATTAGATAAACAAAACCTAAAAAATCATTGTCTCCATGCTACATCCACTTTCCACCTTACTTCTTACTTATTTTATTGGTACTCCAAGAAGTTCCCCAGACAGACATATTGCATCATTCCCTACCTGCCGTTTGTGCCTCTCTTTCTTACACCTGGCCTTACACGGCCTTTCAGGATATTGAATCAAACATGGAATCAGCGAGGGAATAGAAATTAACTATCTCCCTTTCCTCAAAATTACAACTTTTCTAGCTAATTCCATTACATCAAACAGCCTTTCAAAGTTTCAAGAGCTCTAAAACAACAGAACACTAGTTTTCACTGAATGTTCTCAAAACACTTAAGAACACTTTACCTCATGAAAACAAATACAAGTCAAAGCAGAAAGACTCTGCCTTACCCCTTAAAAATAGGCATTTTGGTAGATATTAAATGGATGCTGAGATGCTATAAAGCAGACAAACCCCCAATTTCTCTATTGTTTACTCAATTTCCCTTAACTATCACTGTCATTTGCATATTCAAGTCAGTCCTAATTTCAGACCACTCTGAAAAATTAGACCTAAGACCAACCCCATCTTCAACAGTCTCTGTACATTCTTGTCTTAAATATGCTTGGGAGTGCATCACCAAGGGAGAAATTATAAGAAATTAGGCAAAATTGTCCATAACACACCACAGTAAAAATGACCAAACATTAGGAGATACAGTAAAAGGAAAACTTAGGCATAGCATTCTTCAGCATTTTCCAGAACTTTGAGAAAACTCACCTTTCCACAGTTTAGAATCATACAGCATCAGCTTATCTACAAGAGAAGAATTTTCACCATCTGGCCCTTCTTGCAAACCAACCTGACACAATATTCGGCGAAGGCCATCTTAATGAAGAGAAATGGTGCAAGTTACTTACAGCTCAAACACAAATGTGCGTTATTCTGACATACTGAAATTTCATACCACACAGAAGCCCTCACACTGCCCTCTTTTCCATGACAACTGAGTAACTGCAGTCATATTTTGCTGGTACAAACACAAATATTTCATACCTTGCAAGTCTCACACTAGCCTTATGAAACATTAGGAACATAGTGAAAACTGCCAAACGCAATGATTTGGTTTAAAGTTATCAAATAAAAATGTGCTTCCCTAAAAATGCTGCTGGTTTACTAAAATAAAGTTATGCAGCAGACTAATTTCCTAGGTTTTCTTTTTCCTGTTTGGAGTCCTATCAAAAGGAAAATATAATTAATATATGATATGATGCAAATATTCATTCATGTAGGAGCTTTTTGTTTTCACTTAGGAGCTGCTATCATTTTAAGGCTTCTGCATACTTTTTCTTAGGGAAAGAAGCACTAATTGTAAGAACATGCTTGAAGACAAGCCTGCATCTGCAATAGAGCACAACCCAGACATGCTCCTATTAAGAATGTTCAACCTGGCTTTGCACTGCAGGTAATGCGTATTCCCTGAGATCTGTGTGACTTACAGAGCCCTTATTTCCACACCCTGCTTGGCATCTCAGCTCCTCAGGCAGAGCGGGCAGTGGCTTTGTGCCGTGTACACCATACCATGTGCTGCATGGTCCAGTAATATACACTCTGAGAACACCTACAGCAGTTTGGGGTTATTCCTTTTTCTGCCTAGCAGAGCTCAATTCCAAGGACTGTTATGAAGTTCCAAATTAATGGAAACGATCACATTGTTCAGCAACTGTCAAACAGACATTTATTCCTCAAGAAGTGACATTAGCTAGGAAGGATGTAGTGGTCAAACTTCTGATGAACTTCCATAGCGAGGTTTTTCTTCTTTAATGACAAGAATTTGTCATTCCTTTCACAGCAATCACCCAACCTAACATCCAACCTAACTCTGGCACAGCAGAAGACCCCTCCTCCTGTCACTCAGCCTTTGTTCAGGGACATTTCAGTGTAACCACCTAAGCAGTGCAACTGTTATTACCCCATGTTACAGAGGAAGGGTAACAGACTGTTGAAAAGATTGAGTAGAATTTAGTTATTTGGGTGTGTTTGTTAAAAAGCTAAGGGAAACCAATTCTTTCAGAAGTGCATTTCACAAAACCAGACTCCAGAGTACAAGACTGCATCCCAAGACACGGAGGGCAGCTCAAGGAAATGAGCACACTGGTCACAGACAAAGTGTATGTGTGCTGTTTACAATCAAACATGCTTTTTGCCCTTCTGAATCATAAAGAACTCAGCATTTAATGACCTGAACTCTTCAGAACTTCAGAAACACTACACACACAACTCAAACAAAATTCAGTGCTTTCTTCTGTAATTTGAGACACCCTTAGCATATTCAAGTTACTTTTCTGCAACTGTCATTTAATGCTGAAAATTAATGACTGTGACACCTGGCACAAATGATGTGGCAAAATATTAGGCTTAAAATGAGGAGGATAGTGCCTGCCTACATGTTTCACTGAAAGGAAAATTTACCACAGAAGGAAACTATCTTCATAACTCCTTTCTATTAATACCTACTGCTTACCAGCAACACTGGCAAATAATTGAACAAACTGCTACCATAACTTTCATTCAAAAGTTTGATTTACTTATCTTTAAAACCTAAACATAAACTAGTTATGTTTCAAAATTGAGAACATGTTATAAAGACCCTGTGCCTGAAATCTTTGCTACTTTTCCAACTACCAGTCTAATAAAACACACAATCCCTGAAGGAAGGTTGCACCTATGCAGAACATAGGTGCAATATGACAGCTGAGCGTGCTTTGCTAATACTGCTTGCTAACACTTCCAGATGAATAGAATACAAATTCCAAGGGGGTCTGTATCTACATTTCTCCATATCAGCAGTTTGTCACTTTTCCTTTTATTTCCCATCATACCCTACATCTTCACAATCTTATGATTTACCAGGACAAAGGGGGAACCAAGTCAAAACAAAAACCAAGCATTCCCATAAAATCTGATACTATGCATCTTGATTCCTTTGAAGAAACCTCTTTGAAAAAATCTGATTAAGACTTTGTCAGCTTCTATACTTACCAAAACCTTCCACAATCCCTTGCATTTTCTCTGTTCTACTTAGTAAAAAATCTGAAGCAATCACTTTCATCATCATTCATCAAATTACTTCTGAATAATTTTGTTTTATCTAATCAGACAGGTTATTTTCAGCTTACTGCATACGTTTAAAAAGAACTAGGGACTGAAAAAATAGCTTTTTGGCATACTGCATTTGACAGCAAGTCTCAGCTTCTGTTCAACAGCAACTAAACAGAAAAGACCATGTAAGACTGGTAGCACTTTCACATGCAAGTTAGAATTCAGAACAGCACTCCAGTAAGAGAAAATAGAATGAAGTCTGACAAGTTATTAATAGCTTTGCCTTATACATTACATATCTGAAATAAGTAGACAAAATTGCTTCAGAAAATCAGCTCCTATCACAAATATTCTCTAACTTATCTCAAAAAGGTCAATTTTGCCCACCTGAATATCCAATAACACTGCCAAGCCACGTTAGGAGCTTCAGACCAAAGCTCTGATGGGCAACAATAGATGAATGCATAACTTGCACTTTCAATGGCTTTGTCTGACGACTGGTATTTCTCTTAAAAAGAAAAGGAAAAAGGAGGCAATGCATATTTAAGTGAGACATATACGGCATATATGTCTATACAGAAATGCAGCATTTCTACAATTAAATTTGATAATTTATAATATTAATACATATTATAATTACTAACACCTACATAGCAAACCCAAAAAAGTCTACACTTTGTTTATCCTATTAATATTTGAAGGACCTTATTATGCAACATCAACATATTTAGGTCAATCCATTTTCCACTCTTGGCCTGTTATCAATGCTCACACTGATCTGCTGCATTTTACTGATAAGCAATCCCATGCTTAACCCAAGACAGCCATGCATGTTTGTCCCTCTCGACATGCAGGTCACACAGCAGCCCATCATGGAAACTGACTGTCCACAGACTATTTTCAAAGATACAAATTAAATACAGAGAGTTAAAACAAGAAAGAATTTACCCCCATCTATGTGTTAGAAAGCATAATATTTAGATGTTACACATAAAGGGCATTTGTTCTTTGTCTGCATGGGCAGCAAGTTAAAAATATTGCACAACATTATCTTCGAAAATTTTGACTTGCTTTTGAAAATCTTTGAATTGCTAATGCTTTCAAAATACCTTAAATAGTTGAAGACCAGTAACTCTAGTTGCAGCATTTGTTTTTCAATGGCTGCAGTATCATACATAAACACATATCATACATTTCATGTGATCAAGTACTGCATTGCAGCAGTTACAGAAAAATTAAACAGAAAACATTATTCTCACATTTTTACATGGAAGAATCTTGCAATATATAGATATTAATACATATACACATATAACTGCAAAATGAAAGTATTTGCAGTTTCACACTAGGATTCAATCAGTAATAATTTCCCTAACCATTGCTGTCAAAGACATAAGCAACTTCACACTATGGGAGAAAAGCTATAATAATTTAACTTCACTGATCTGAACTGGCATGTAATTCTAAAAGATTACATTTAAAGTTCCCAGACACATCTGTTTTATGAAGGAAAAAATTGCCTACAAACTCCTTTTTAGAAAATTATTTTGGGTGTCAGGTAGGCCATAGTAAGAAAAAACCCAACAAAACATCAACAACAACAAAAACCTCATAAACCAGTATTTTGATACCTCTACTGTGCATATAGTAAGTAGTATCTCCAACACTTTGTATCATTAAAATGTGAGTCATTATGACAATAGTATCACAAACTGTGTAGCAAAGCCTCTTTTTGCTTAAGATGAGGCAAGTAAGGAGATAATACCCCTTACCACCACTACTTACCACTATTACTGATTTTGCCTGATCACAGTACTGGAAGTCTCCGTACCGAACAGACCTACGGCCCTGTAAATTCAGAAAGATGTAACATTACCACCAGCTCCTAAACAAGAAGTCCTGATTCTGTGTTCTACAGTAGTATAAAAAACACAGTAAAAGCTTCAGATGCATGCTAACTACTCTGCCTTTCATGCTATTTTCACTTTTTAAAGTACTGTGTATAGTTACATACTTGGATTTCCCAAATGCACCCTGTACTTTATAAAAGAAGACAAAATTGTATCATATATTTAGTCACCTGTTACATTAAATTTTCTGTTTATAACATCGTTCTTAAGATGTAACTATACTGCTTTATTAAAATACTGAAAACATTAGTACAAAGGCATTAATCATTAGTTTTGATATAACTTGATAATATTTCAGTGCCATTTAAAAAGTAGATATTAAAGTTAATTGGTCTTTTAAACATACAATTGAAACACTTGTTTTATTCCAAAAGGAAGGTTTTCAGTCCTTCTCTACTGTTAATCCATACATCAAAATAGATAGTTGATTGAATTTATAGTGTATTCCAGACAGGAAAACTCACTAGTATTTTAGATCTGATGCCGAATCACTGCTTCAGGCATAACATTCTTATTTCTTTCACGTACATGCTCATGTATATATGCATTCATGTATGTATTTAGAAATAGAAGAATCAGCAGTAGGGGGAAATCTGATCACAAATTGTGATACACAGCATGTGCTCAGGTCAGCCCATATTCAGGGATCAGATGTGAATCTTTTGGTTACTGGTATCAAAAAAATAGAGTAGTGATAAGACAAAACCAAAACCTAGTTCAGTGTTAAGTAACATGAAGTGGTTATATTTCCTGCTCCACTGACCTCCTTGAAGTACTTTAACCATCCAAAATGATATTCCCATTGCCATTTTGGAAGAGATTTCCTTCCCACACGACACCCCCCAAAAAAGGCATGAGCCAATAAGCCAAGTAAAAAAGACAATCATTTTTCACATCAACTGCTTATAGGTTCATTACAAAGATAACAAGGTGCAGTTGCCCAAGAAAGGTGTCACTTTCTTCAAAAAAATGCACAGGAGCCACAATACAAACAGAGCTGATAGAGTGCTCCTGAAACTGAAATACTTGTTACAATTATATTCAACATATAGTGATTCTGAACTCACTGTTCTTCCTAAAAACTGTTAAATGCTTTTACCTTTTCCTGCCATTATAATATGACAATTATGAAAAAGAAAATTAAATTAAATTTTAAAAAAGAAACCACAAACCATGAATAGTTCCACGAGCACCAGAATAAAAGCAGTCACTTACAGATTTTATCCCTCACACTTAACTGGTGTTACTCTGAGAATCACTTCCTATGGTTGGAGCACATTTAGGTGCTCTTTCAATGTCACCTCTCTGGTTCAGTAAGGGAAGGGCCAAAGCTACTGCCTGTTCTAGACAGAGGAGTGAGAAACACCTTGGTATTTACACCTACAAGACTTACTGGAACACATTTACATTGACACATATATTCAGTATCAGATCTGGTTTGGACTAGCCACATAGTATTTAGGTACTAAGACATTTAGTATTTAGTATTAATACATTTTAGGGTAGTGTGACACACAGGACTCACAGACTCACACTAACCACATGCTTTGGGAAAACAGACTAAAGTAAGTATAGTCATAAAACAAACATTAGGTCAAGGTAATTAAAAGTTTTAACAATTAATTCACTTACATCTCTATCTACTGTTGTTGCAAAACCAATGGCTTCCTTCTGTGTGCAGTTGACAGCCTTCTGAAGAGTATAAATAACTTGTTCATAGGTATGGACTTCATCATTAAACAGCATGCAGTAGTAAGTGTCACACTTCTCACTTCAAAGGAAGGATTGAATTTATGTCATTCAAAGCAAGAATTGAATTTGTGTCATTCGAAGCAATATTAAAAGCAAGAGCAAAGTAAAAAATATGAGAAATACAAATCTATTACAATTATTGTATACAAAATATTTCTGACAATTTTAGGAAAGGAAGAAAAGATTCTTAAAATCAGAACTTGCCATTTCAACTATAAATATCTGTAAGCCTTTAAAAGGCAGAAGACAAATATTATACTTACATCATTTCTAGTCCAGGCAATTCATTTTCCTTTTCCCATGTTAATATATCTACTGCGTATTTAAATGTGATGGCAAAAATGTTATAAGCTCTTGCTACCATATCTTCTGGTAAGTGCACAAGAGGATCCTGGAAAGTAAATATAAATAGAAAAGGAGAAATTAAATGACATTCAAAACAAACCGTCAAATTTGCACCTCTCTTTATCAAAGATAATGTAAGCATCTTTAATGATGTCTTTGTTTAAATGACTTCTCAGTTGAAAGGAACAGTCAATAGTCATCCTGTTTTCTTCCAGTTCTACACTGACAGTCACCAAAGCCCTAATCTAACATTCAATACCTGAATGTTAACTTGCCTCTGATCATCCATTTACATCTTCACACATTCTTCCATTTTCAGTCTCTTTGTTCTCACTCCTGCACACCTTTTAAGATAGGTCTTTGGAAGAACTTTTAACCTCAGCTGTATTAAAATCTGCTTCTTCTGCTATGCCTTCCAAACCATAACTTCAAATACCTGTATCTTTTGTTCCACTTATCAATATTAGTAAACTGCAGAATACAAACGACCATGCATCTTTTGTCCTGTTTTATATGCAGCATGCATTAAAAGGCGTAAGTCTTATCTATCCAAGCTTATACAACATGCAGCACACTGGCATCATGATTTATGATGCACGTCTCTTATATGCTGTGGTATATAAATAATTAACTGCTGAAATGTAAATAGGTGTTTCATAATGATCTGGCCACGTCTCAGTCTTGCTCACAGAGAGCTGCTCCCCTTTTGTCTGCGGACCATGCACCCATTTGTGTCAATTCTGTGCTCTCTGTTTGACAACTGCAGCAGCCCCTACAAACTCGTCCTGCTCTCTGTGCCAGAGCAGAACAGAGGCTGCTGCAGGTGTGGGAATGGGAATGAGGAGAGGGAGGAAGAGGAGAGCTGCCTCAGTCTGCCAAGTCGAATGGACTACTTTTTGGAGCAGCAAATGAGTACTACTGGCAACTCTGAGTAAGGCAGTGCAGGTACCACAGTCATTTCTCTCCATTTCAAGGATTGTGAATAGAAAACATTAAGAATCTCTTCTCTTAAGGAAGCTCTCTTTTACTGTATCAAAATTTTGAGAACTAGTTCCTCTTCTACAAACCTGGAAAGGGAATGCTGCATGTCCTGCAGGTCACCTGGACATACACTATACACTGGGTCACTGACTCTATTCATCATTTGATATTCTGAAGTAGATGTAATTGTTAGCTAATTAAAATATTTAAGAGTGGCCCAATTTCTGGTTTAGGATTACCTAATACTAAATTCTGTGTTTCACTACAGCTTAGGTTCTATAAAAATGGCCTCAATTATCTTTTCTCAACTAAAGTCTGCGTGATCTACAGGAGGCTCTTCACAGTCAGCAATTCACCTGTACTAGTGAAGTTCATCCCCTACACCCCAAGACTCTTTCGGAATATTTGGAAGCTTTACAAGAGTAGTAACAACTACCATTTCTCTTTTTTTTTTTTTTCCTTTCATTTAAAAGGTATGGAGAACTATCAGCTACCAAAAGCAAAGGCAAACCATAAGCAGCAGCTCTCCCTCCATTCTCAGCACTTTCCACAAAGACACATACCTGGGCAAGGCAGAAAACAGGCTCCAGTAATGCTCAACAAATCATCCTTAATCTGCCTCAAACACAACACTGTAAGAGATCTTAATCTCCATGGCTTATGGGGAAGAAAAACAAAGCCTGCCCAGAACCTTGATTTTTCTGTCAGGCACACTCAGTGTGTGAGTATCTTTGGGCACAGAAGGAGCAGTCCACCCAAGATTTCACAAATGTTTCCTAAGGCTGCTGACTAATGTAAACTAGCCTGTAGACCAAGTGGTGAGTCCAGCAGCACTGCTAGAGTCTTAGGGCTGAGAGAGTGAGAACAGATTTTAGAAGGACCACTGTCACTGAAAATATAATCACAGTTGCTTCACTTAAACCATCAGATCAGCAAAATTACTACAAAAGCTTGCCTTTCAAAAAATTTCGCCGAAGTTATACTTTGTGGGAAGAGATATGAGTGGCTAGGTCAGAAGCCCAATTAGTCACACTCATTCCTGAGATATAATAACTGATAAGAAGAGTATAAGCAGAAGACTGCTTCTCTAGTCTCCAGTAACTTAAGACACTAACACTTCCCACACCAAATATGGTATCTACAATTTTAAATGGTCACTGGTAACTTTTCCCTCCACAACCATGTTAAATTTCCTTTTGAACATATATAAAGTTTTAACAGTAGTGTTTTGCAGTGGTTAGTCCAACAGCTTGAGTTCCTCCTGTAAGATGTGGCATTTTGTTGCATTTAATATGCCCAAGCTGTTATGATTCTGTGGTGATGATGTGTTCTCTACTGTCCCCATACCAAACAAGCTTTTAGAGACCTCTGCCTTACATCTCCATTACGAGTTTCCTGTGACAGCACGGTATTTTGATTTTTAAAAATCTGTGCACTTTACTTTGGTAAGAATAAGAATATTTGTTGCACAGACAGCTGAATTTGGCTTCTTGGTGCACATGATTACATACAGGGCTTTCTTTCTGCATGTGGCAGAACCCCTTGACCTCTCAAAATATAAAGAAAAACAAAGAAACAGAACTAAAGCTGCAGAGGTGACCAAGAACATACAAAATGAAGTCTTTAAGTAGAAAATAAAATTCCATGGAACTTCTTAAGACATTAATTTTTGTCTAACATTGTGGTTCAAATATTACTATTGAAGTTTCTGCAGCCTCTCATGCAGAATATACAAGACTAAAAATAACCTCATGTGAATGATTTAGATATACACACAGTTAACAATGTTTTGAAACATGATGCCTCAATTGTAATTACCTCTTCTTCTGCAGTTTCTGAAGTGTTAAGTTCATGCTTTTGACAGTAAGGGCCTTCCTTCCAAGCTTCTGTATCACCACAGTCACAGAAACCTCCTCCACCTGATGTTGTCATCTAAAATTATTTAAAAACAAAGCGGTTCATGTGAATATGCATTTACATCACATATGCGCATCAAAAAATGAGTAGTCACAGCTACACTACAGAAGCATGATCACAACACCTGATAGCTCTAGACAGCAACCTGTTAAAATGGCAGTGAAACCATGTCTACTTTTATGACAGCTGAAAGCTTATCTACGTCATCAGTGTGCCTATGTCAAAAGGAAAAGAAAACACCCTAAGCAATAAAACACCTTCAACCACCTCCATTCTGCCCCACCTGAAGGCTGTGGGGTTTTCCTAGTTTCTCAGATTTTCTGAATCTAATACTTGCCATGGCATCTGTACTATGCCCAATTCGCACATTTTTAATCTGAACAAAGCCAAATCACGTCACATGGCATTATTATCCAGTGAGTAAAAGATGTACTTTATGACAAAAGGAATTGAGAGACTTACGTTTTTCACATATGTAAGCACAGAAAAAAAGCCTTGGAAAATTTTAATGCTATACTTACACTGTTTAAATAAAATTTATTTTAAAGACCACCTCAAGTTAATAAGCATAATAATACTCTTTTTGAATCACAACTTATTAACTGATTCATAGAAGAATTCTTCTTTCACTTCTTTTTGGAATACTTGATATACTCTATACATACAGGCACATCTTATGGTATCCACAAAACTAGATGGACATTCGAAAGAACATTTGCTTACACTTTTGGATGTTAACTAGACTTGCTAATTCAATAGGCTCGAAAACTAAAAACCTACATCCAAGAAGTAAGCTGGTATCAGCAAATCTGGCTGGGTTTCTTGATGCAAATTGTTGTGCTTGGAGTTTTTTCCTGAATCCCAGTGCTCAGTGTAACCATGCAGTGAACAGATTTACATTAGCAGCAGTGCAGTATTGTAAAACACAGATTTACAGAAAGGCTGCACTGGTAGTTTTCAATTAACTTCTTGGATTAAAAACACACCAAGGCCTTCTTGGCTTTGTTTGCAGGGTTTTTTCAAACTAATCTGTACCACTAATAGCAGTATATTACTAAAATAAACAGCATATGCAGTTTTAGTTTTCTATTTTAACTTTATGTTTAACCTTTAAATAGAAGTGGCTTCTTAATAAAGGTTTTTTAATAGCTTTTAAAAACATTCAAACACAAAAGTCAAAACAATTCAAAACCCAAGTTTAAGGATGTAAAATTCACTAAAGGGCACGTGTTAAAAATAACATACATTTGTAAGATTAATTGTTGCACATAAAATTTAATTGCTCGATATTTTAAAGTGTTAACTTCCAGAAGTCACACTCAGATCAAAACACTCAAGTTCACATAGGATTACTGCAGACATTCTGAACTTTGTGTTCATTCAGCACTTTGAAATAATGTATACATTCTTAAACTTGAAACTGTTTCACACACACACAAAGTCATTAATAACTGTCATACACTCCTGCAGGATCACTAACCCTGTAACGGTGCTCTTTGTGAATGCTTCCAAGAAAGCATTCCATGCACAACACACAAGTTGGGTCAACTGCGCAGTCTCTGAGAACAGCAGCAACAGAAAGAAAAAAAAAAGAAGCATTAAACACTTGCTTTTGCCTTTAATTACTCATTTTACAACAGGTAATTTTCAAATATCACCAATATAAACCTTCTGACTAATGTATATATTACTCTGAAAGAGGAAAGGGATGGCTTTCAAAGAGGGGAAACAAATGAAATAGAAAAAAAATCTATTCTCACAACAGAAGAGGCTTTAAAATACTGTGTGGGTAGTATGTCCAGTTGGGTAATATAGACATTGCCCTTCAAGAGGTGAGATGAGACAAGTATACAGGCAAGTAAACAGAAGAACTACATAACTCAGGACAGGCAAACAGTACAAACCCAAGTAAGTTCTCTCAAGTACAGAGTACCAGCACTAATGATCTCCAGCAATCAGAGAAGACATTTTTCACTGAACACTGGGGAGAAAGACTGCACGCAACAGACTAAATCAAACCCCTGCTTCCAAGTTCAGCCTTATGAGCTCACTGAAGAGCTGCAAGAACACAATTTTCTCATCCCGAGGATCAGAGACCATAATAAGGTCCTGTCTACAAACACTGCTGTATTAGACAGAATATTTCTGTCAGAAGGGCTAAGCAAATTCGACAATTACGTATTATATTTAACTGTCTCCCTGAAAAACACTGAAAATACATGAACTTATGTAACGCAATTGACTTCAAGGCACCTCAAGATTAAGGGAGCCTGGTTTTGCAATGTAAAAATAAATAGCAAGAGAGTATCTGTCTTATGATGATTATTATTAAAACCAGAATTCAGAGAAACAACTTATTTTGCTTAAAAGAAAACACTAGAGATCACATGAAATCTTATTATCAAAAATTCTCATAATTTCATTTAACCAAATAAATGATGCAAAGATCGTCAGGCAACCATGACTTAATATGCATGACTTACTATGCACATTCGTATTCTCCAGCGGAGCCACTAAAGGTGAAAATGTCAAAGCGAAATTATACAAAGCTCTACTGTTTTAGAAGAGTTTATGTTCATGGCATTATTTTTTTAATTAAACAAAACAAAATAAACAAAAAACAACAAATGAACCAACAAAAAAAACCCCCAAACCACCACTTAATGCAACAATGTGCCTGATGTGCCTGCAGGTTTGGTAGATCAGTTCTACAATACTGAATGTTGATTCTTCAGAGGTCTAAACTTGTGGCAGTGTACTTACAAATTCAGTACCACTCGTCAAGTAATTTCTCAAACAAGTAACTGTGCCTATAGCTAAAGCAGAAGCAGAACTGTAAGCAGCACAACTGCACAGAAAATCCACTGCTTTTAATGTGGACTTGGAAAATAATTCTTTGCTGTAGTCCACAAATTAAATTAAAACTCTCATTCTTCATTACCAGCTCTAAGTTAAAGAAAATTAACACACAACAAGAATCAAATGCTTCCTGATCAAAAAAGAAGAGAGTGACTTCATCCTTAGTATGGTAATGATCAAATATTGTTCAAATGGAGCAATTAAAACACTGGGAATTCTGTAATTTTCTTCTAAACATAGTCGCTTTTTCAACACCAACAACTCAACATGAATCTAAAGTACCCACCAGTTTAATCTTATCCCTCTAATTATAAAGAGGTCTCAAAGCATTTTCAAATTCAAAGGCCAGTAAGGTATCATGTTTCTAGAAGAGGAGAGCACTAGAAAGAAAAATTCTTCCACAATCATTCTCTCCTTGTAAATGGAAGGGATGCAAACCCACATAAATAAACCCTTGAAATTAGAGAGACATCCCATCCCCATGCCACCTCACCCAAGTGTTCCAGTGAGTGGCAGAAACCACACAAAATGAGAGGAATCTGTGACACAAACAAAACTTAAACTACAAGCAGTTCAGAAAATAGAAGATGAAAATGAACGTACAGCTAGTAATACAATGGCTTAAAACTGAAGGGGTTTTTTTTAAATACTTGTAATTGGTTAGGAACTTCCAGTTCTCTTTCAAGTAAAAGTATTTTTAGAGAGATCTGGAGATAGAGGTAGGGGAGGAACTAGAAGCTGGTATGCTTATTTTAGCATCTGATAGATCAGTTTAGATAGATTAGTTTCCTTAGATGGAAAGAGGTCTAAAATACAGGATCAACACTAACAGCTGATATTGAACACCCAAAATACACCCACATGCCCATTTCTGATTGATGCCCTTAAATTACTCTGACAGGTTACCCCAACTTCTTTCTTATTCTTTCATTGCTTTTGTACAGAAAACACTCTACATTATACTAATTAATATTTTCCCATTTATACATCTGTAGCATGTTAATTTTCCCAATCCCACCTGTCATGAAAGACTGCAAGGTTACTTTAAAAATACATTTTGGCTAGTAACTTTTCATTAGGACAGCATATTCTTACAGAAAAATGTTCCATGACTTCATAAATTATAAATACTTCACAACGTTAAGTTGAACTACCTGCAAGAATATGTAGGCTCCCCCACTTTAAAAACGCGGCCACAGAGGTGGGAAGGTTTGTTTGCTTGCTCAAGCTTTGGAAAACCAAATGCAGGATCTTCACCACAAAGATACCATTCCATTGGTCCCAGCAAAACATGTTGTGCCAGCATGTCTTCTCTCTGAGGGGCAGGGTTGGGACCTCTGCAGTAAATTTTTGGTACATAATAGGCCAGATGCTGGTATACTTCTTTCTGAAGGTCATTTGCTTGCAGCCATTTCTTTTATATTAGAAGAAATGAGAACACAAATTCTTCATTAATAAAAACACCAAACATAGTTCTATCCATTTAGATTATTTTATTTCTAAATAAAATATTTAAAATAGCATTGCAAAACTAGAAAGCCATGCTTCCTTCTAAGTGTTAAATCTAAATGATCACAAAAGACAGACATTAGAAAAGGAATAATTTGTTTCCCTGCTCACACATTTTATACTTTTGACATACAAAATTCTTCTCAAAACCACAAAATTTAAGAGAAAACGTCATTAAAATTTTCCTCCAGGATGAATGAAAAGTATAATGTTGGCAGTGACTTTTAGGATACAGCCTAGACTATGTTGGTCGCATTTCTCTGGAGGGCAGACAGTTGCTGCCAGCTTGGGACACAGAGGATCAGCAGGAGCCTGGAGTTGGCAAGGAACAGAGACAAAAAGTACATGGAGAAAAGCAAACACAGCATTAGGTAACAGTTCCTTTCCAATTCAATTTCAACAAATCACCTGGGAAAATAAAGGAGTTTTGGTTTCTCCTCCTACCAAAATAACTCATCTGAATTACTATTTCAAGTTAGATCCATGAATTCTTGCAGTGGGTTTGTGAGGCAAGGTTTTGGTAGCAAGGGGGATACAGGCTGGTTTCTATTAAAGCTGCCATAAACTTCCTCCATGTCCAAGAGAGCCAACACCAGACAGCTCCAAGATGGACCCACAGCTGGCCAAGGCTGAGCCCATCACGGACAGCAGCAGCACTTCTAGGATAACAGATTTAATGGAGGATAGCATATTTAAGGGGTCAAAAAGAGAGCAATAGCAGCTGGGAAATGTGAGCAAGAATATGGGAGAGTAACAGCTCTGCAGACCCCAAAATCAGTGCACCTGGAGGGGCAGGAGGTGCTCCAGACACCAGAGCAGAGATCCCCCTACAGCCCATGGAGGTCCATGGGGAACAGAGATCCATCTGCAGCCCATGGTGGATCCCACGCCAAAGCAGCTGGATGCCCAAGAGGCTGTGCCTCCACAGTAGAAAGCCAGTGTTGGAGCTGGCTCCTGGCAGGACCTGTGGCCACATGGGGAGAGGAGCCCATGCTGGAGCAGGTTTGCTGGCAGGACTTGTGACACTGTGGGGCACCCACGCTGCAGCAGGCTGTTCCTGAAGGACTGCACTCCCTGTGAGAGACCCAGGCTGGAGCAGCTCATGAAGGACTGTAGCCCATGGAAGGACTCACACTGGAGAAGTTCATGGATGACTGTCTCCTGTGGGAGGGACCCCATGCTGGTGCAGAGGAAGGACGTGAGGAGTCCTGCCCCAGAGGAGGAAGGAGCTACAGAGACATGTGAGGAACTGACCACATCCCTCATTCTGCATCCACCTGTGCTGCTCAGGGGAGTAGGCAGGGGAAACTACCCTTGAAGGCAAGTTCAGCCAGGGAAGAAGAGAAGGATGGGGGGAAAGTGTTTTCAAGATTTGGTTTTTTCTCTCATTAAACTATGCTGATTTGATTGGTGATAAACTAAATAAATTTTTCCCCTAGTCGAGTCTGTTTTGCCCATGACAGCAATTGCTGAGTGATCTCTCCCACTCCTTATCTCGACCACAAGCCTTTTGTTGTATTTGCTCTCCCCTCTCCAGCTGAGGAGGGGAGTGAGAGAGCAGCTTTGGTGGGTACCTGGCACCCAGCCAAGGTCAACTCACTACAATTCTCTTAGTCAATCAATTGTAACAAACAATGTTGGCAGTTTTTAAAAGGCATCAAACTACTGAACTGCTCAAAGCCACTTAAAAACTCACAGCTTCTCCCAGGGTTTTTTTTTTCTCCTGATATATACACACAGAATTTTAAAAATCCTCTAGGACAACATTTGTTTTGTTTCTGCCTTGTGGATTACAAATTTGGAAAGGTTTAAACTGAAAATTAAGACTGCAAGGTTTTTATAATAAACAAATGCAACCAACCACATACTGCAAGTGTCCACTGATTAAATCCCATGTTACATAAACAGCCTCAGCATGCCATTTCTTATTGTAAATGTGACAACCAGATACCCCCGGCAACTTCCGGAAAAGAGTACAGAAATCACCCTAAAACTGTATATGAAAACCCAGAATTAATTATACCACAGTAAACGGGTTTGGTGATCAAATAGAGCTTGATTTACTCCGAATTATTTATAACTTACTCTAAAGAACTTATGTTTGAGATAACACAGTTGTAGTAAGTTCCTCGGGATACAGACATTTGGAGTCAGCTGAGCATCTGTGCAGACTGGCTGCAGTTTTGCCTTTTTTTAAAACATATATTGTAGTAGTTTCACTTACTAGATTTGTTTTTCTAAAGTAGAACTTGATATTTAAAGAAACCCTAATTTGTCAGGGTGCTTTCTTCACTTCTCTTTTCCTAAGTTTGACTTCTTAGAGTCATGATTGATCTCTTAAATCTTTCTATAGTCATCTAGCTTTGATGGTCAAAGCCCAGTTTTATTCCAAGGAAGTCCACAGGAAAAGGCTGCCAAAAAGCCATAGCCAAGAATTTAGAAGTTCACAGATAATCTCACCATTCCCACCAGGATTCAGAGAATACCATAGGAAAAAAACCTAAAAAGTATAGTTTTCATCAACAAGAATTTTATTTTTCCTACCAGTTCATTCATCTTTTCCTCTCCTTTCATCAGTTTTGCCAAATAGCTACTACTGCCAGGAACTGACCCAATCACAATGGCAGTGACCTAATCTTTTCCATGATTTCCATTTAAGAAGCTTGTTTTTACATTATTTTCTATGGCATATACTAGTTATTAAACTGCAGCATTTTTTCAGCAAAATATCTTTAACTTCAGTCTTTTAATTCAGCAGTACATTACTAATTTCTGTCTAGAAAATACACAGTGCATACTAGCTACACTACAAGCTCAGACAGATACGTAGGCATAGAAAATTCTTGTTCCTCGAGTAAGTGGCTTTCCCATCCCAAAAATCCTGGGAGTAGTTGTCTGAAAG
Organism: Platysteira castanea; assembly: GCA_013397175.1. Lineage (NCBI taxonomy): Eukaryota > Metazoa > Chordata > Aves > Passeriformes > Platysteira > Platysteira castanea. Next base: position 1,074,462 of record VYXC01004914.1, on the reverse strand, counting down.
TTAGGTGTGGCAACGATGAACGTCATCACACCTAAATTTGTTTGTGGAGCCAGTTCTATCCACGTAACTGTGCACACAGTTTTGAAAATCAGATCCTGGATGAAGTAGTATTAGAAGGAAATCCAGACTACTAGGACAAGGAAACAGATGTGACTCTAAGAGCTGCCGGGAAGGCAACTCACAGGTCTGTTGTGCAAGTAAGACTGTAAATAGAAATATATACATAGGTATACATATGTTGCACTGCCTTTCTAAATTGCTACCTGGGGAGCACCGAACTCCAGAAAAACTACACAAAACTTTGGAATTTGTTCTTTAATAAAAGCATTCTGCATTTAGGCAAGTTTTCAATTAGTATTTGTCTATCTTCAAACCTGAAATCACACACAAGAAAAGCCAATATTCTACTCTCCCAAGAGAGGTTTTTCGTAAAAAGGGAAGCGCATTCCTCTTCACTTCCTCCTTCCTCACAACTCACTCTCATGCACCAACTTTAACTGTCCTGGGAAAAAAACCACATGTGCACAGCATTGATCAAACAACATCTTACATAAGTAAACACCTAATGGTTCATCAGGGTTTCTATTAAATTCACATCTAAGTAAGAGATACCAGGAGAAAAAAAACCGTAGAATACTAATAAACCATAAAACAACTCACTACTCTGTTTCAAAAGCTAAAAGGTACAATTTATGGGTTTTTTAGCTACACCAAAAAATATTTGCAATGTAGGCTCATGTTGTGTTAAAGAGAACTTTTTTTTTAATTTGTGCTCTTTGGAACTTTATCATTAAGTTGTTGCCACGAGAAACTGAAGCCTTAAGTGCTGCAACTATTGCTTTGGGATGGCACTTGTTTTGTTAATATTGGGCTATCAGCAATAGAGGCAGAAAAGCCACACTGTAGATTTGAATGATAGATTTCAGAATTGGAGCTTGTGCAGGTGATGATAGATAATAAAAATAAGTAGGAATTGACTACATTTAAATTGGCACTTCTACCTATAGCAAATTCCTAAATGCATCCCACTGGGTGCATGATTGCCTTGAGTTTACCTACGGTGTGACTCAAAAAAACCATCTGCTATTCACACAGACAAGGTAATTTGGTCTTAATTTGGACTACTTTATAAATGTTTGATGGAATTATTTGGTTTGCTGTATAGAGGAAGAAAGACTAATCCTGGAGCTAAACTAGCTAGGATACAGCTAACTGTGCACATTTGCCCATCTAATCATACCTTTGTCCGCACTGAAGATATACAAGCATAATCTGAGGATAATCTGAATTATAATCTGAATTATAACAGTCTTTTATTTTCATTTGGAAAGCAGCCATTTTAATTCCCATTGAGACACACACAGCTCTTCACGGTTTTATCCTACAGATATGCACATGAGCAGTCGCAATACTTTAACACATACATCCAGTTCCTCAAACGCTTAGGTGTCTAAATGGACAAGCCTTTCTGCCAAAAACAAAACTTTCTCCGAAGACTTTATCCTCCAGACTACATTCCTCTTCCTACTGCTCTTTGTAAGAGCAGAAAAGTATATAAACAGAAGTAGATTTCTTCAAACGTTACACTGATTTTCCCAATATTTCCTCCACATATACCCCATTCTAATAATCCTAACCTTAACTACTGCAAGCTTTTGCCAGAACCGCATCTTAAATAGTGGGGAGGAAGGAAAAATCCTGCAATGGCACTTCAACACTATAAAGCATATGTGGGGTCAGACATCGACCTAAACTAACAGAGGGGGGGAATAGCCTCAGGTCGAGGTGTGATTGCCGGCAGAGAGAGGCGAAAGGGCAGCAGAGGCGGAGGAACGTAACTTCAGGAAGCGGTCAGGGAAGGGGCGAGATGCCCGGCCGCCCCCGGCAGGGGATGGCCACGTCCAGGAGGCTTGCAGGGAGCCAGCTGCGCCAGCCGGCACAACAGGAAAAGCTGGCTGATCGCTGCCATGGATTTCGGCTGCTGCAACAGCGACGCTGGCGACAACAGCGGGCTGAGGGCACGGCGGGACGCCGCTGCCAACCGGGGTGCCCTCAGAGCCAGTCCCAGCAGGGACACCACTTCCCGGAGAGCCCGCTCGCCCCTCGCAGCGGCCTCGCCCCGGCCCCGGGAACGGCGCCCCGGGAACGGCTCCCCAGGCCGGTGCCTCCCGCGGCCTCCGAGCCCTCGCTCCCTCCCCGCGCCGGGCCCGCCGCCTCACCACGGCGATCTCCTCGGCGGAGCACTCCAGCAGGCTCTTGTCAATGGCCTGCACCTCCGCCTCCAGGTCCGCCGCCATCTTCTCCCTCCTCCTGCCCCTTGCCCCGCGCCGCCGAGGCCGAGGCCGGGACAGCCGGAACGGGGCCCGGGCGGCCGCCCAGCCCGGGGAACACACACTTCCGCCCCGCCTCCCGCACGTCACCGGCCGCCGCGCCGCGTTCTGGGGGCTGCAGTCCTTCCCCGGCACTGCTCGGCCGGGACACGGCGCTCCGTGCCCGGGGCCGCGCTGCGGGAGCTGCGGGGCCAGGCCGGCCGTCGGTAGCCGCCCCCCGGCCGCCTCCGCGGGCCCCGTCTGCCCTTCTCGCCGCGCGGAATCCCAGGATCACAGCACGGGTCAGGTTGGAAAGCACCACAGTGGGTCATCTGGTCCAACCTCCCTGCTCCAGCAGGGTCATCCCAGAGCACATGGCACAGGATTTCGTTCAGACNGACCTAAACTAACAGAGGGGGGGAATAGCCTCAGGTCGAGGTGTGATTGCCGGCAGAGAGAGGCGAAAGGGCAGCAGAGGCGGAGGAACGTAACTTCAGGAAGCGGTCAGGGAAGGGGCGAGATGCCCGGCCGCCCCCGGCAGGGGATGGCCACGTCCAGGAGGCTTGCAGGGAGCCAGCTGCGCCAGCCGGCACAACAGGAAAAGCTGGCTGATCGCTGCCATGGATTTCGGCTGCTGCAACAGCGACGCTGGCGACAACAGCGGGCTGAGGGCACGGCGGGACGCCGCTGCCAACCGGGGTGCCCTCAGAGCCAGTCCCAGCAGGGACACCACTTCCCGGAGAGCCCGCTCGCCCCTCGCAGCGGCCTCGCCCCGGCCCCGGGAACGGCGCCCCGGGAACGGCTCCCCAGGCCGGTGCCTCCCGCGGCCTCCGAGCCCTCGCTCCCTCCCCGCGCCGGGCCCGCCGCCTCACCACGGCGATCTCCTCGGCGGAGCACTCCAGCAGGCTCTTGTCAATGGCCTGCACCTCCGCCTCCAGGTCCGCCGCCATCTTCTCCCTCCTCCTGCCCCTTGCCCCGCGCCGCCGAGGCCGAGGCCGGGACAGCCGGAACGGGGCCCGGGCGGCCGCCCAGCCCGGGGAACACACACTTCCGCCCCGCCTCCCGCACGTCACCGGCCGCCGCGCCGCGTTCTGGGGGCTGCAGTCCTTCCCCGGCACTGCTCGGCCGGGACACGGCGCTCCGTGCCCGGGGCCGCGCTGCGGGACCTGCGGGGCCAGGCCGGCCGTCGGTAGCCGCCCCCCGGCCGCCTCCGCGGGCCCCGTCTGCCCTTCTCGCCGCGCGGAATCCCAGGATCACAGCACGGGTCAGGTTGGAAAGCACCACAGTGGGTCATCTGGTCCAACCTCCCTGCTCCAGCAGGGTCATCCCAGAGCACATGGCACAGGATTTCGTTCAGACGGTTCTTGAGTATCTCTAGTGAGGGAAATTCCACAACCTCTCTAAGTACTCTGTTCCAGCGCTCGGTCACCACACAGTAAAGAAGTTCTTCCTCATGTTCGGGTGGAACTTCCGTGCCTCAGTTTCTACCCCTTGCCTCTTGTCCTATTGCTCAAAAGCACTGAGAAGAGCCCCGCTCCATCCTCTTGACACCCTCCCTTCACATACTTACAGACATTGATGAGGTCCCCTCTCAGTTTTCTCCTCTGAAGGCTCAACAGGCCCAGCTCCCTCATAAGAGAGATCTCCAGTTGAGTGTTTCAATCATCGTTGCCCTCCACTAGACCTGCTCCAGGAGCTCCATGTCCCTCTTGTTCTGAGGAGCCCAGAACTGGACACAGCACTCCAGATGTGGCCTCACCAGAGCTGAATAGAGGGGCAGGGTTATCTCCCTTGACCTGCTGGAAATGCTCTTCCTAATGCACTCCAGGATTTTGTTGGCCGCCTTGGCCGCAAGGACACTGCTGGCTCATGGACAGCTTCTTGAACACCAGCACCACCACCTTGTTGACCCCCAGTTTGTTGCCCACCAGTCTCCCCCAAGGCAAAGAGATATGTGGGACTGGGGGCATCTCCAGTGTGGCTGGCAAAGCTGGGTGTCCCCCTCATCTGAAGTGCTCTTGTCAATGCTGCCAGTGGGCAAGTGGGCAGTGGGGGCTTCCTGGGAGGCTCCCACATCCCATGGGGGTGGAAAGAAAATAAAATGGTAAATTATGTGCACCTGGCAACTATGGCTTTAAGACAAATGTTACTAAATAGCAGAAGCTATAAATTCTGTTGCTCGGCTTCCCAGCTTGGAGCCACCCAAGCTGAGGTGTGGCTTGCTCACTCAAGTGGGGTTGCAGGTCTGAGTCTCAGAAACAAGTCACCACCACCAAAGCCGGCAAACAATTATCCTCCATAACTCCATTTCAGCACATACAGGCTCGGCATCTCACGAGGCCTTTCTGAAAACCTGTTGTACCACTGCTGTACCCATGGGCTTGCCTTGCACCTCTGTAATTACAGCTGGGCCCAAACCAAGCAAACGTGTCTGGCCGTGCGTGCAACCACGAGGCACCTGAGTGTGCTGAGGTTTAAAAACACACCTTCCTTCGCTTGCTGGCAACTTCTGCATAGACCTAAGCATCATGCACAAACTGAATACTATTTCTACTTTGCACCTCCTGTCAGCATTTATGGCTGAGATGAGGACCCACTCAGCAAATTTTATTGAGGAAGTCTCTGCTCTGGAGAATTTACACTTCCAAATCTAGACAATGCATGGGAGGGAAATAAACAAGCAGGAAAGGCAGATCAAGTTGTAATTGCCTGCAGTACTAGTTGAAGGCAGCTATAAATGTTACCTTTGCCAAACAGTGCTAAGTTACAGCAAAGCTGAGCATTGAAAGTGAATGCCACTTCACATCTTATATTCCTTAAAACTTTGTAAGCATTCTCATAGTGAGTATGCATTGTTGCTTCTTCCCTTTTTCATCTCCTTTCCTCTCCCTTCTCCCCATTCTCTCCTCAAGTAATAATTTACACATTGAGTTTCCCAAGAGAGATACGTTATATCTATCCAAGCAGTAACAAATACATCTATGGCCATACACTGATATAAGAAGGATGGTGGGCTGCGTGCCATCATCCAGTTCCTCTTGTGGAGATTGAACATTCCCTGCATCAGAGGGCAGCACCACATGCTCGTTTGTTACTCACACTTGTCTCTGAATCCTCAAGCGTTTATACATCATCTCACTGACTTACATACTGGGTTTGTGGCCTCACCGGAATTTCGAGATTGAGGGAACACACACATCTGGAAAGATTAACTGCAAGAACCGAAAAAGATGGGTTTAGCCAGTGCTCTGAGGGAATCACAGAATGGTAAAAGGATGGCTTTGAGAATATTATTTTCACTTCCTAATACTCTAAGAACAAGCATAATTTCCTTTTGTATGTACCCTTCCAATATGAAGGGTACATATTTTTACTGTACTCATTTTTATCTCCTTTGCCTCTTAAGTAATTGTTCTTAAAATGCAGAAAATAATTATATATTCCTCAGAAGATCAGTAAAGCCCACACTGTTTCTCATTCATGCTCTGTGCATGCCTGAGGAATACAGAACATGGATCTTCTTTGGAACATAGCACAGGATGAAGGAAAGCTGTATGACTTAATTGTTTCTCTTCCTGGGCTGCATGAAGAAAATGTTAGAAAAATTTTGGAGTTTAGTAATGTGAAAGGCATCTTATTTTACCTAGCAAAGTGGGCAACCCAAACAGAAATTAGCCTGCAAAGCCATTATTTCAATATGAACATAATAACTTTCTGATTATCATTTTTTACAATTTCAGGAAGAATTTTCCGTAACTTTTAGCTTATGCCATTTACTTCATAGGCAAAGATGCTATTCAAATTCAGGAGTAATAATTAAGGTTGAGGAGACTGCCTTTATCTTCTGCCAAAAAGCCTAACTCTTACCAGGTCTATTATCAGATAGAAACTGAAAAAGAGAAATCTAGACAATTTTAATGTTTCAGCAGGGTTAATAGTAAACCTTCACAGCATTTCTCTACTCTAGCTGAGATGTTTCTGGGTCTCACCATGTTTTCAACACACAAGGTAGACCACAGAATGCTACAGACTATGGTTATGAAAGATGCAGACACCATCTATATCTTTTTCACCTCCTGACCTGTCTGTTCAAGCACTGCTTGCCTCTGCCATTAAAAAAAAAAGGAAAAAAAAAAAAAGAAAGAAAGAAAGAAACCAAAATCTAAATGGTACTTTGACTGGGGATCAGTTAACTTAATTGAGGCCCAGTACTTTTAATAAATGTAAATAGGTGCCATGGTTTAACCCCAGCCAGCAACCAAGCCCCACACAGCCACTTGCTCACCACTTGACCAATAGGATCAGGGAGAGAAGTGGGAGGGTAAAAGGCAGAAAACTTGTGGTTTGAGATAAAGAAAATTTAATGGGTAAAGCAAAAGCTGTGCTCACAAACGAATAAAAACAAGGAATCAGTTCACTGCTTCCCAAGGGCAGGCAGCTGTTTAGCCATCTCCAGGAAAGCAGGGCTCGATCACGCGTAACATTTATTTGGGAAGACAAACACCATCATTTAAAAAGTTCCCCCTATTCCTTTTGCCCCCCACTGTATATTCTGAACATGACATCCTATGGTCTGGAATATCCCTTTGGTCAGTTGGGGTCACCTATGCCAGCTGTGTCTCCTCCCAACCTCCCATGCACCCACAACTTCCTTACCAGTGAGGCAGCATGAAAAGCAGAAAAGGCCTTGGCTCTGTGTAAGCCCTGCTCAGCAGTAACAACAACAAAAAAATCTCCATATTATCAACCCTGTGTTCAGCACAAATCCAAAATATAGCCCCATACCAGCCACTGGAAAGAAAATTAACTCTACCCCATCCTAAACCAGCACAATAGGCATAAGTGAGGTAATATTAATTGTCACAGTGGAGACTGATGGTTCCTTTCTAAAATCTGTTTTAGAAGGTACTAATGAAACACCCACTAGAAGACTGCTTCTCGATGCACCAGAACTCACCCATGGCAGCCAAGCTGAAGCCCAGCTGGTTTGGAAGAGAAAGGATCTCCAGTAAAGCATGCTCCAGAGTGGGCTCAGCACACAGATTACTGTGTTATTGTCATTCTGGCTGAATGTTGGTTGAATGTGATCATCTTCAGGGCCTGTTGCATTTGCAACTAGAAATGGATGAAATCAAAAGGTAAAGGAATGTTGGAGGGAATTTTTAAGCAGCTGGTTTGCTGATGTGTTCACTGTACCTTAGATGCAGTCGATTTGACATCACGGTATTAATTTGAATATAAATAAAAAATATTGCATATCTAGACTGCAGGGATAGATGTCTTCCTTATAGACTCAGAAAAACAACATGCTATTTAATGGAGTTTTCTGGCAATCATTATGAAAGGTGAGTCTTGTGAGAAGGATTCAGAAACATTTCTATTCTCCATGAAAGGTTTCCTGGTACAGTTAAAAAACATTTAAAAAGCACTTACTTCCTTGGCTGTTCACTAAAACAATGGTGCGGTTGCAACTTAATTTGAGGTTTAACTGTTAAAGCAAATGATCAGCATTTTGCTGCATGAAGTTGATAATACATACCTTATCTAAAAACATCACTTTGAAAATACATTTGTATCTCTTAAATCTCCCCTAAGTCAGCAACCCTTTCCACCAAATAAAGCATGTGTCTAAAAGTAGGATTCACGCTTGTATTTTCAGTAACAGTAATTTTGATAAAACTGTTTACTTAGCAGATACTGAATGACCAAAGTAGTGATTTTTACATAGCAAATGCAATTTTTAAAGCCATTATCATTTACATGGTTTCTCTCCCTTCCTCTTCAGTGCCAGATGAGGCAGGTTTGTAGTCACCATCTCCTTCATCGTCTTCAGATAAATTCAGATGGTAATTCTTTTATTTCTGTACTGCCAATTCCAATGACAAATTATGCTGACCAAAATAGAATTTTGCCTGTGATAATGTTAATTAAAAGATGAATTGTGAATGAGGTGAACAATGACACCCAGTACTTGGTGAATTGATAAGACATAGTTCACTAAGCAAGACATTATTCAGAACAAAAGAGCACACGGTAATCTCCAAACACAGGTTATTTTAGGAATTTGGTTCAGAATTAGAGTATTAAAAATACTATCTGACAAACTGTAGGCAATTCTTTGTTCCTTGGAGGCACTAGTGCTATAATATCAGCCGTTTTAGCAATAAATGAGAATAAGCTTATTTCTTTTCCCCACTCTGTCTTTGCATGAGCTTAGATTATAGGTGTATAATATTCTAAACATGATGTCAAGGAAAATTATTTTTAAAAAGACACTGAAAGCAGAGCATATTGCATAATAACAGCGAACATAGGAAGCATAATGAAAGCATAAAGATACTGTGGCCATGTTCCCGTCTGGTGAATGCTCTCTGCAAGTCTAGCAAAGGCAGTTACATAACTGATTTTTATTGCATTAGGCAACAGCAATATTGCTAAGCAAACCGATGTGCAGAGTTAGACAGCTTCTTCCACAGTGGAAATGAAGAAAAAAGACGGAGGAAGGGCTCTCACTTAACATCCAGCAAGAGGGCTGGGCAAGAGGATGTGCATCTTCATTAGTGGATCAGGTCAGGGTGACAACATGATTTATTCTCATCACGCAGTGCCTTAGAAAAAATACAGTGCCAACTCAGTCCATGATAATTTCACTGCTTTCTGCAGCGTAATGTGTCAACAGTCTAGAGCTCAAGCTGGTAAGTTAAAACATCAACCCCTAAAAGAGATTTAACGGGAGCTAATAGTCTCTAATGAGTTGCACAGGGGGGAAAATTAACATGGGAGCAAAGGGAAAAAAACTACACGTGCAAAAATGTGCCTGATCTCATCTGTTTTCACTGTAAATTCAGAACACTGTGTATTTAGACACAGCAGNCTGGAGAACTGGAGAACTTGGGGTGAGCTAATTGCAGCCTTCCAGTACCTGAAGAGATCCTACAAGAAAAATGGAGAGGAACTTTTTACAGTAGTATGTAGTGACAGGACCAGGGGGAATGGCTTCAAACTGAAAGAGTGTAGGTTTAGGTTAGATACTAGGAAGAAATTATTTATTGTGAGAGTAGGGAGGCACTGGAAGAGATTGCCCAGAACAGTCGTGGATGCCCCGTCCCTGTAAGTGTTTAAGGCCAGGTTGGATGGGGCTCTGAGCAGCCTGGTCTAGAGGAAGGTGTCCCTGCTGACAGCAAGGGGTTTCAAACTAGATGATCTTTAAGGTGCCTTCCAACCCAAACCATTCTATGATTTTAGGATACAAAGAGATCTGGGAGCTGGTACCAAGAAAGTCTATGTTTGTGGTGCAAGGGTGGTCAGCTTTAACACCTAGGGATGTGCAAGAACCACTTGAAATTTGTGCATAGCTAACGCCCTTCCCCTGCACTTATTGATGCCAATGAACATACAGGCTTATGTTGCAACCTTCCCCTTTGCAGGACTTTCTTTCACGTGGTTGACTATTTTTCAAGTTTGGACAAACAATTACTCTTGAGACTTCTACCACTGGTGTTTGCGTGGCAAACAAAGTGGCAGGAAGGGGTGTATACAGAGAGGCAGTCAGCCGTATGAGGTGTATGAAGTGTATGAAGTGCGACTGTTGACGCTGTGCTGCCGTAGGACCAGACCTTCAGAACCCCTGCACTAAGAAAGAGCAGTCACGGTATTTAGCATCCACTGCAGCGCAAGGAAGCGCACTGTCAAAGTTGGGAGCCTCAAAGCTGGTGTAGGATATGGTGAGGGAGGCAGGTTGAGCAGTCCTCCTGAGCCGTGCCCGCTGTGGTGGCTCCTGGCAGGAGCCTCCGGCGGGAGGAGAGGGGAGAGCCCGGTTCTCCTTGCTCTTCCCGCTGCGGGCGCCAGGTGTCGGCAGGCGGCGCGGGCACGGCGGTGCAGGAGCGCCCCTCTGCCGCCGCTCCCAGCCTGCGCTCCCGGCTCCCGCTCGCTCCAGCCTGCAACCGGAAGGGTGTGGGTGGCTGGTGGGGCTGGAGCAGCCATGCGGCTGCACTTTTCTGGGTTTTTTTCCCCCCTCTCAACTCAAGCTTTAACTGCTTAGTGGCTGATACCTCGGGAGAATCAAAGCATTTTTGGAATGAGTCAGATGTTTGAAGAAGAGAAATGTGCTGTGCGGTGCATGAGGTCCACAGATAGGGCTTTGGGTGGTAGGAGAGGCAGGAGAGGGAGAAAGCAGAAGTGGCCAAGGAGTTGCCTGCAGAGATGGATGGCAGGATGAGTGCTGCAGTTATCCTTTGGGAGAAGAAACTGGAGCAACCTTCTGTAGCGAAACCCCTGCCTACAGCACTGCAGAGGAGCTTCTGAGTGTCTTGAGCAGCTGGGCATCTGATGGTGACACTCGGTGACCGTGCTTGTTCATGGCTGATGGACACCCGAACTGATACTGAACCGCTGGACAAAGAGTTCTTGACTCCATCTGAAGCCACATTTATGAGCAGTTATGCAGGGGATGCACAAAGGAAATGGAAACATACAGCCCACAAGCAAAAGCAGGGTGGATGAAAGATTTATCTGGGAATATGAAAATGCTTTGAACAAGTGAACTAACTCTTCTTCTTTTCCCCTTCATTCACACAACGGAGCAATTTTAAATTAGAACAGGTTGTAACAGATTTAATTTAGATCACCATGGTGCCTAGTATAATGCTACAGCATATTCTAGTTTATCTTTCCCCCCGATTTTAAAGGGCTAAACAGTTTTTAAATTGTGGATTTGTTATAGAATGTATGGCTGCTAGGCAGTCCTAACCAATTAGAAATTTTTTACTGCACCAGATTAATTTTGTTAGATAAAACTACTGAAATACAACTGAAGGTAGAAATAAAAAGCATTTAAGTGCTCTACAGCCATGATTTACTCTTCAGAGATGCATTTAACGCGGTCTCCGGCAGAACAGCTTCATCCATTTTCCAAACATTCATTTGTTTATTTCAAGATTAGTCTCAGTTATAAACAGACATTAAATCACCTCCAGGCCCTAATACATTGTAATGAAGTATTGTAAACCATGTAGTATGTTGGTTTAAACAATGTAATCAGAAAGCAACAAAACCATTTTCTCCTGGTTCTTGCTGGCTCCCTGACTTCTGTCTGTTCAAAGAAAAGTTCCTTTTAGTCTGTAAATGTCAAGGTCACTCAGAGGTCAAGTTTGTGCTTTTGAGCTGTGGTTCCTTTCAGGTTATTGGCTTTGTTTTATTACTGAAAGGAACCATCCATTTTGGCATATAGAGCAAAGAAGTCATGTAATCCTATTAAATACAAAACCAACATGTACAAATAATGGTGAGGGTTTGACAATTGCACAAAAGCCCCCTTTTCTGCCCATAGTTAAGCCTGCACTGAGTAATTAATGGTCTTTCCATGAGCCTGTCTACAGTGGGAAAACTGCTTAACTAGTTTTCAAAACACTTGCTCAAAAACTGGCCGAGAGCCCCTTTTGGGCAAGCTGGCATCCTTCTAGTGGGATGCTCAGGAATGGGAGGGGGACAGAAGCAGCTACCTTCTCAGAGGTCGCTTTCCATCTCAGAGCAGAACATGGCACAGAAGGAAACAGACACAATCCTAGGCAGAGGATTCTTGGAAACAGAGAATTAATTAACAAAGAAGGAGGAAAGCATCTTTAGAGAGTTAGGGATAAAAGGAGGTACTTTAAGTTATTAGAAAATAAACTTGCTTTGTTGGCAGCAGAGAGAAGAAGTGGAAAGCAGAGGTTACAGCATGCAAGTTGAGATGTAAGTGGATCATTATGTACTGGGCACAAAATCTAAGACATAAAAAATTAACAACAAATTGCTCACTGATTTCTCTATGAAGAATGTTTATGCATAGTGCAAGGTCAGTAAAAGAAAAAATTAGGAAGAGGAAATAAGGTATAATCAGAGTTTAAAATGGAGCAAAGAAAGTGTAGAATGATTTAAAGAAAACTGTCCTCAAAGTGGTATCTACATAGAGGTAACTGAGGGAAAATGCTGAGGATTTTCCTGGTTAGTTAGTTAGGATCAGATGTGAATGATGGGCTTGCTATGCTGTCCATTCTGCTTGTCACTTCTTTGAGGACAGTCAGCTACAGTATGTGAAAACAACTGAAGGTTGCAAACCCCAGTTTTCATAAACAACATTCATAACACGATTTTCACATCCCTCTGACAAGCATATAGGATATCACAACTTTAAAATCTCTGTCTGCTGGCAAGACAAAACATTACCATCCTAGAGTGGATGCAAACATAAGAACTGACTGGATCTATTACTAATAAAGAGAGATGAGATGATTGAGAATACAGATAGCAATTGCAGAAAAGATGAAGAACTGCGTGAACTGTAGGCAGGAGCTGCAGAAATGAACCCCAAGACAGACATACAATTGAATATAACAAATATTACAGAAGTGGAAATGGGAAACTGAGAAATCTGTATCACCCAGATTGTGAAACAAGCCTTACAGAAGGCCAGACAGTAAAAGTTTCTGGCCTATCATATTGCAAGGACAGATAGACAATAAAAATGCTTGGAGTTTAAATGTGGAACAGGTCCAAGATCTTCAGATAGTCTTCTAATAGGAAGGGAAAAACACTGGCACACCACCAGGGAAGGACCTCCATGCAGGACTGCTCCTTAAACACAGACTCAAGAGGTTTTTGGCAGACACTTGAGCGAGAACAGCCTCTAATGGCACAGTCTTAAAACAAGTCTGGAAGAAGTCTCACTCAACCGTGGGTTTGCTTCTTGGGTTGAGCATATTTTAAGAAGGCCACAAGCTCAGTATGAGTAACTAGGGCGGAATTTATTTTTTTGCCCTTCATTGTTCCCAGTGCATCACTCAAGAAGTGCAGAAAAAGTGAAATACACCCACAGCTCCTCATCTGGGGATTTCCTCAACTGATATACAATCAGTGTATAATTAGCTCCTTTGCCCCTGTCTGGGGTGCAGAGGAATTATCAGTGCCTCAATCTTCAGCTATTGCTAGCTGCTAGATTAATCAACTGGCATGGGACTCAAAAATCCATGGAGCTGTACTTCTCCTCCCATGGGGGTTTAGAGGATGTGTTGGCATGATAAGAGGACACAAAAGATGTAAAATATACACCCAGAGAAGCACAAGTGCATGACTTGTTGTTAGAATTTCTGAATAAAGTGAAATGGATTCTGCAGATCAACACATCAACTAAAGCAAAAGTTGATTTGAGAAACCTCTTTTCCCTCTTCATATTTCTTCAAGCTTTTCTAGCAAGCAGCAATGCTGTGGGTACTGCAGACTCCAGAGATGAGCCTTCTGGTCCCTAGGTTATCCAGTTGTTATTGGTGGGTTCCCAGGGAGCTCTCAGATATGGGAGGACCAGCTTGTACCACCCACGGCTAGAAGAAAACTTTGGAGAATTTTACTGGAAAATTCCACACTTCAGTGACCCAGAAGAAGGTGTCTTCTTTTTCACCTCTGAAGAAAATCTCATGCCCAGTTTGCACCATTACCTCTTTTCTCAACAGAACAGACACAAAAGTCTGAGACCTTTAGTGTCATAGACCTAAGCTTGCATCAGGAGCACTACAGGAGATCATTTTGGGGATCCCCTGTTTTATTTCCCAACTTCCATATTAATTTGGAGATTCACAGGCCATTTGAATGTGATGGAGGTAGTTTCTTCTTCTCTAGAAGCAAAATGCTCCATCAGAAAGACGTCACATATTTATGTATGCTTAGATTTGTCATTTGCTGCCCTTCAGCTGCTGCTGGCTAAACTCTCTCAGGTATAGTGCAAGTTGGTTTTCCTCTGCTATTAATTTTGTTAACCTGCTTTATAGGGGTTCCTTGCAGTTCCCTGTTTCACTGCAGCTGTACAGTAACTCCACTGCTTTCTGTTTTTCGGTGCAGCTCTCACCTCCTCAAGTGTTTTGGGGCCACCAAACAAAAACACTGACTCAGAAATGTAAAGGATCTTGTCTTCTACTGTAAGTGCATTCTCATCACTGTAAAAATGTGAAATGATAGAGGTTATTTCTGTTTGATGATGTAAAGTGCCCTACATCACTATAAACAGAATATACTGTATAAGTATTTGATATCCAGTAAGAGTCTAGCCATGTGAGTTAATAGCATTTTTAAATCTTGACAGCTGTATCCCTACAGTTTAAATGCGTGTCTGCCCACTGTCACATACGTAAGAAACAAATAAGTAAGACACAGTGAGGCCTTGAAGTAACTGGTATATATGACTGTAAAAGACTCATAAAAATTCAGGTTAGAGTTCTGAATGGGAAAGTTTAGAGCAGAAGATGTGGATGGCTGTTATAAACTCCTTCAACAAAACCTACCCAAAGTACATTCAATTTTGAATTAAATCAGCAAAATAATTTGCTTCTGTGCTGAGGAATATGAATAGAAAACAGAAATGGCTGAAAGTAGGGTGACAGGATGACAGGCATAGTTCTGATCAGAGGTGGCTGCCTGTGCTCTTCCACAAAATATGCAGTGTGCTATTGCCAATATTGCATCCACTTTCAACAGACAAAATTCTGAAAAAGGAACAAAACTTTAATCTTGATCTCAGTTGTTAGTGTGTACTTAGACACATTGCAAATTACGATAGAGAACCACAATGACTTAATCATATCTGCAATATCTGCATTTAGATACTATCTTCTGTTACAGAAAGTTATTTAGTTTAACTGTAACTTAATATGCCAGGCTTCCTTCTACTGTCATCACACATCTTTTGTATAACCTTTTATTTTTAAAAAATAAAAAACTTCTGATTGTAATCAGCTTCATTTTTCCTTCCCCTACTCAAAACCAGGATTTTTCTTGTTCAACAAACACATTAGAAATTAATACAGCTCTCTGTAGCAAGCCGTTGTAAAGCCTCTTTTTTATATATCAATTTTACCACATAAGAGATTTTTAAAGCCAAGAGAAAACAATTCAGAAAGATTGAAAGATCAACATAAGCAGTAGGAGACAGTACCTTAAATCTGTCATTTCCATGGATTTCACTGGATTTCAAGTTGATGGTGTCTCTGTAAAGGCAGTTTTCATTAAATAGTATAACTGAATTGAATCTTTGTCTGCAAGCAGGACTATGTATTTCTTTCCAGTAGTACAACAGCAGCAGATTTAAGAGTAAGGTGTGCCTCTTCATAGAGCAGTTTTCAGCTGTTACCACCAGGAGCGCATACAAAGCCAGTGGGATAAAGCTGCTTGCATGTCAGCCAAAACGCCAAACATTTCAAAATGGGCATAAGATTTACTTGAACAATACTGGTCAGTCTTCAAGACATAACAAGGTGCAAAGACTTAGGAGAATTTTTTTCATGCTTATCTCTGCAGCTACATTCCTGGATGACACTGGACCACCTCTGTTCCCTACTTTACCCATCTGTAAAATGGGGACAGTATTACTGGCCCCTGATTGTATTTCCAACTCAGATCCACAGTCAATGGTTTTAAAGTGTAGAATAGCTCAAACCACACCATCAACTTAAAATCTGGAAATTATTGAAAAAAAAATTCTACTCATGTTAGTTTTATAAAGATACATGAGTTTTATATGTTTATGCATTCATAATTTACAAATGCATGTAATATAATTTATATGTCTATGTTAAACAAATTTTTAAATTTACAAATACATGTGTCAGTGTATTGTATAAAATAAAACATTTCCTCTTTGCTGGCATGTGAAAAAGCCACACAAACTGGAGCATTGCTCACTAGGACAAGATCCTGCAAGATGGCCCATGTCACTGTATCTCTCATGCAAAAATGTGCATGCCCACAGATTATTCCTGACAGCATGATAGTATAAGCAATTCTTCCAAGAGGAACGGGAACTGGCACAAACCAAATGAAGCAAGAATGTCTCAAGCTCATTTTCCTCTCTACGGTTCATACACAGTTGCAAAACAATAGTAATGTTACTGAAAAAGAGTCTTGAAATTTCTCACTTGCCTATCTGTAATTTCTTTACCAAAACATTCCTAAACACTTTACATGGTTTAATTTGCTTTAGGGCATCCCTGTGAAGTGGTGTTGTATCTCCTGTGTGCCCAACTGCTGGGGGATGCAGAAAGGTCAAGGCCACATCCCACCAAGAGCTGCCAGGAGGATCCCTCACCCAGCAGCATCCGGCTCCACGAGCACTGAGCCACAGCCCCAGTGGCTCAGCAGCTACTGCAGGTTGTCCTGAAGGAGCAGCTCAGTGGCTCGGTGACTGACTCATAGATGGGCAGCTCTAAGCTTTGCTAAAAGGTTCCTGAGGTTGAAGTTGAGAGAAAACTAGTGCTTGTGGATTTCCAGAGCTGACTGCAGTGCAAACAGCTGCGCAGATTTTGAATTCCGTGTTTTTTTGGTTTTTTGTTTTGTTTTTTTTTTTTTGGCCACTACCTGTACTGACCTTAGAGAGCATCTTATCTGCCAGATGAGATAGCAGCTGTGGCTTTGTGACAATTAGAGGCAATTTAAAGTGATGTGGATTCAAATCCCACTTTTGAGCACACAGTCCTGCCTCCTTTTCTGTTGCTTGTCTGGCTGACTCAGTGAAGCTGTCTATGGGAAAAAATGACAGGGCATTTCTGCCAGCACTGGGAGGTGATCTGGCTCACTGGGGAAGCAGTGTCAGCATTGGGTGCAAACAGGAGGCAAACCCATGCAGCTGGAGGCAGTAACTGGCATATGGGATAGCAGGACCCTAGCCATCACAGTTCACTTTTGTTTTAGCCTTCATGGCAAGACTCATAGCATCATTTAGGTTGTAAAGGACCTTTAGGATCATTGAGTCCAACCATTGACCTAATGCTACCAAGTCCATGACTCTCCCCTAGCACCACATCTTGCCTTTCTTTTAAATCCCTCCAGGGATGGTAATTCCACCACTTCCCTATAAAGAAAGTTTTCCTAATACCCATTCTAAACCTCTCCTGGTACAACTTCAGGCCATTTCCTCTAGTTCCATTGCTTGTTACTGGAGAGAAGAGACCAACCCCCACCCTGCTACAGCCTCCTTTCCGGTGGGTGTGGAGAGCAATGAGGTCTCCCTTGGGACTCCTTTTCCCCAGGATAAACAATCCCAGTTCCCTCAGTCGCTCCTCGTAAGACTTGTGCTCCAGACCCTTCACCAGCTCTGTTGCCCTTCTCTGGACATGCTCCAGGCACCTCAATTTTTTTCTCGTAGTGAGGGCCCCTGTGAGCAGGGCTTTCACTAGCAGACTGAATGAAAGCAGCATGCTTTCATCCTCTTCCCTCCTTGGCACATTTCCTGCACCATGCCTTATGGTCCACAATCAGCAAACCAATCTGTCTGAAAGAGAAAAATGAAGTTTAAAAGTCTTACTTCCAGGATTAGTTTTCAAATGGCAGGAGCATGGTCTGAGATCAGATTAGGCTGCTTGTGAAATCCATGACTTCACCTCATGTCTGGAATCAGAGCAGCCACTTCACTGGACGAGAGGCAGCTTGGACCAGCAAGGCTGGGATGTTGCTCTTCTGACACAGGCCTGCTCCTCAGCCGGGTGGTGGAAGTGGACAAAGGGAAGTACGTGGTAGTTTGCAGTAGCAGGGTCCTGATGCATTTCTACTAAAAATTATTCAGTTCCATTTCAACCCTTGGCCATTTTTTCTAACTTAACAATGGATGCGGTCAGAAGTGACACCGAAGAGGACAAGCTATTTTATCCTGGAAGCTCTCCATGTCCTGAGCTTCCTGGTGAGAGGACCTAAGAGGAAGAAACAGCATACTCCAACATAAATGAAGGCAAGAGCAGGGTTGTTAACATTACCTTGAAACAAAGCAGAGATACTGTTTCTTGAGGACAGGGACAACCTGAAATTATGCATTTGCTGTTCTCTGAGCAAGCCCATCGCCAACTGTAATGTATTTTTTTTGTGCTCAGGTTATGGGAAGCTGTGACTACTTCCCTTTTGATGCACAGGGATGTGAGGACAGAAAACGCACATTTGGCTTTTTAAACTATTCGGGCCCTGCCAGTGTCACTCCTGTAAGACCCAAGCATATCTTATGCATCTAACAGGAAAGTCACAAATGACTGACTAAATCCAAGGGATTTAGATTATACTAAACTGATTTAGAAGGGAAAGAACCAGCAACTTCATGCTGGAAAACTCACAATTTGAAGAGAAAAATCAAGGTCAAGCATTTAACCAAGGGGTGGATCAGTAATCATACCAAAACAACAGGTAGCTAAAGGCATTTCATCTCTTGAAATTTCAATAATGGCTTTCATTTTTTCTGGAAAATAAGGTTATAATCTCAATTACAAATATAATGTCCACATTATGTCGAATGTCAGGTTCTGAAACTGAACTTGCTTTTAAACCTAAATCTATCAGTACACTTTATGGCTCAAAAGCTCCCCCTTGAAACAAATCTAAGCCTGTCATTAGTCTTGTTCAATGAACTCAGATAATTATGGTCTGATTATTTTTTTTTTAGGATAACATCCACAATTCAAAATTCAACGTGGAAACAGGCATCTAAAATTAAGAAACTGGATGAAAATCCATATTTTGCCTGCTGCAACTTTGACCAGTAAGATATTTGCATAAATGTGATTTTTTTTTAAGGTGTCTTAAGTGGTTCTATTTTAATGACTCCAGTTGTTGAACAAAGGTATGTTGCCTCCTACCACAGCCATACTATGTTTTCTTCAGCACTGTCTTTCTTGGAAAGCCTACAAATTCAAGGCAAAGCCTTCTAATAAAAAACTAAGGCGTTTGGGGAAATAATGACACAGCAATTCTGTGCCAGAAAGGAATGAACCAGGAGGATGATCAGAGACCTCTGTCACTTCTAAACTTCTGTAATGCTTTCATTTCTGAAACAGCCCCGCTTATAAAAAAATTAAAATACATTATTAGCTAACAAGACTCTGACAGAGTGATGGCAGTTACCGTAAGACATTTGCTGCTTTTGTGTTGTTCACAAGCAGTGGGAGGTGTCGGAGGCAGCTGAACCACCCTGCCAGCTTGCTGCAGGGCTCCCCTTGCCCTCCCCGCCCCACAGCCCCCCAGCTCGCCCTGTGTTGACTTCCCAGGGAGCTCACCAAAATGGCAGGAACTTAGCCCAGAGAGGGAATATTCTGGCTTGGCGAGCTGAACCAGCTCGGCGGGCAGGGAAGAGAGGGCAAGGTCTCCCTCTTCTGACAGCAGCAAGCGGGCGGCTGGGCCGGCCAGGACCTCACCCCGGCTTGAGGGCTCCCAGCTCACCAACTCGCCAGGTATCACTGCCAAATCCTTGTTGAACAACATCATGACAAGCCCATAGAATTATGCTGAGGTTGAATACTGTAAAAAGCAGTCTGATTTTTTTATTCAGAAGTGGGAAGCTTGATACTCAAATCCTTAAAAGATTAGAAGAAGGATCAGGAAAACTGAGAACACAAATTAAGGCTTTGTGCTTTTGATGGATACCAACTCATAACTGGCAGGATAAACACAAAGAATGCAGTCTGGCTATAGCCAGCCCACACAATTTTATGGAAATGTTGTCCAGAGCTAAGAGTTTTGTGCAGTTAAACTTGTTATGGCAGAGTAAGATGGGTCCAATTTATAGCATGTCAGAAGGCTGCTTGATAATCACAGAATATTCTGAGTTGGAAGAGACCCACAAGGATCAGCAGGTCTGACTCTTAAGTGAATGGCCCATACTGGGGGCAAACACAATCTCGGCCTTACTAGCACCATGCTCTAACAAACCGAGCTAATGAGTCTTTGTTCAAATTTAAATTGGACACTTGCTTCTATTCTGAGTTATAGCACAAACCCTTGTGTTTCAGGTAAATCAAGTAACACCTAAATGATTCAACAGAGATTTGCTTGTATTGATTAATTGGACAAGTAGAGATGCTGAGACAAACCTAGAAAGACTGTTAAATTCCATTGCTTATTTTCAGAGGTCATTTTGGAAATCACAAGTAATATGGGCTATTTTGGGATTCAGACTAGACACAAAAAACAAACAGAGGCAAGGCACATGTTGAGTTGTGGTTTTAATTCTATTTTCAACATAGTTTATACGACTTAGGACTCCGGCAAGCAAACAAGCCAACCATTGAATCCAAAACTCAGCATAGATTTTGCATAGCTCAGCACAGAGAACTTACAATATCTGAATGGTATTTTTCAGTTAAGTAAGAGTAAAATTAGAAAATTAGTAGCTGGCTGAGGAAAAAAAAAAAGCCCTTCTCACATTTGCGTATAGTTCAAAGAAATTTAATAGCCAATGGGTGATATCTTTTTCACTCTTGCTCTAATCTACACTGTAAATCAAAACAATCTCATAAAAGGTTAAATTATTAAGAACAGTGGCCCGATGGAAGTGTCATGCAACCAGGAAACCAGGATGACCATAAAAAGAAAATGAGGCTGCTGGTAACCATTATAATGTAAGGCTGAATCACAAGTGCTAACACCAAAGACCTTTTTCTGTTCCAGTTATAACCCTTGAGAGTTTTGTCTGCTGGGGCTTTTTTCCCTCTTTGAAGGCAGAAGTAGGCCTATAACCATCCCCGTTTCAGTTTCTCTCTTCCCAGCTATGGTTTCTTACAGTCTGTCATTGTCCGTGAGCTTTAACAGAGCACTGCATAAGCTGTATGCATCACATATCCATCCCCAAGATGTAAAATCTTTCCCTGCGAGGGAACATTTTGGTGCAATCTAATGCAAATGCTGAGCCCAAGGGAAGCAGGACCGATGAGGTATTTCACCAAAATATTTCTGTAGATTAAAAAAAAAATAATTTACGACTACCAGTGGCAAAGACCAGTGACCACAGGAGCAAGTTCCTACACGGCTCGCTGTATTAGAGAATTAACTTCTAAATTAACCCAAAGCGGAGGAGCCGCCCTGGAGCCGGAGGCGGCCCCGGCAGGCGCAGCAGCCCTTCCCCGCTCAGGGCAGGAGAGCTCCCGGGTGAGAGAGAGCGCGGCTTTACCGCGGCCACTTTCCCCCTCCGGCGCCCCGGGGCTGGGGGAGGCCGGGCCACATCGCCCGCAGCCCCCGGCCCCGACACGGCNGGGCCGGGCGGCCGCGGCGCCACCGACACCTTACTTCCTGCTTCGCTACCCGGGGCCAGACCCATCGCGGCGGAGGGATCCCGCCGCCTCCCGCAGCCTCCTCCC
>VYXC01004914.1:1016184-1046953 GCA_013397175.1 Platysteira castanea | reverse complement strand
CCCCCCCCCCCCAATTTTCATTAATGGAGAAGTTTCATTTCCTTTATTTATATATTTTTAGTGTATGTGTATTTGGGGGGGGGCATGAGGGTGGATAGGAAGGAAGTCTGTGTTCTAGTTTTTATATTTAAAACTAAAAAATAGCTAATGCTGATGTGTTTAGAAATGATCATAAATACATTTTCCCCAGTAAACCCAAAATTCTGCTGGTAAATAGTGAATATTATTAGGGGATTGAGGGGTTTCACAACACTTCTGTGTGGGTGAGGGTCCTAAGTTCCAGTTGTACTAGCAGAAAAGTGTTTTTCCCAGTACTGTCATGTTTCACATGCCAAATGAAAACTAGAAGAGCATTTTCCTGGAAGGGTCTCTGTTTACTTGGAGGGTTATGCCAATTACAGCNTCATTAATGGGGAAGTTTCATTTCCTTTATTTATATATTTTTAGTGTATGTGTATTTGGGGGGGGGCATGAGGGTGGATAGGAAGGAAGTCTGTGTTCTAGTTTTTATATTTAAAACTAAAAAATAGCTAATGCTGATGTGTTTAGAAATGATCATAAATACATTTTCCCCAGTAAACCCAAAATTCTGCTGGTGAATAGTGAATATTATTAGGGGATTGAGGGGTTTCACAACACTTCTGTGTGGGTGAGGGTCCTGTCTAAGTTCCAGTTGTACTAGCAGAAAAGTGTTTTTCCCAGTACTGTCATGTTTCACATGCCAAATGAAAACTAGAAGAGCATTTTCCTGGAAGGGTCTCTGTTTACTTGGAGGGTTATGCCAATTACAGCTACATTAGGCTTTAAAAAAAATTTTTAATTCCACACTTGACCTATATAGTAACTTCTTTCATTTTCTTAACAGAACAGCCACTACAATCCTGGAATGTCAGTAAGGTCAACCTGCTGTCCTGTTGCTCTAATGCATATGGGTACTCTTGCAAGAGTATGATCTTAAGTGAGTGATCTTATGATCTTGTGAAATGAATGCTGTTAGAGCTTTGCATAGCTTGAAATAGCCCTCTCTTCTCCAGGCAAAATTGAATACGATTTATTGGGAAGCAGAAAATACATTATGAAATACGTTGTCCACATGTAATAATATTTTTTTCCTCAAAAGAGATCCCATGTACTTTAATTTTGAATACAATTTTTAAATACTGCAGGTTAGGAAATACTACATTGCAAATCTGTGGAAGTTTGGAGACATAAGATGAGGTGCTTTTAATACACATTTTGATCAGAGACTAAAAATTATTTACTCCTTTGAACAGTGCAGTGGTTCATGAAGAAGGAGGAGGTAAATGGGACTTCTTTGGAAGGTCTGTAGGTGCTGGATGTTGGAGAAGGAGTGCAGCTGGCAGTGCTGCCTCCTGGACTTATATCAGCAGTGCTTCATTCTACTGCTACCTTGCTGTCTCTTTCTGCTGATGGAGATGATGTCCTAGGGGAAGATCTTGTTTGTACCAGAAAAAAACCACCCTGACCAGTAAATAGTGCTGTTGTTATTTTGTAAGCGGATTTGCTACCTATTTGCTCTTTCTGTGATGCTAAAATTTGCATTGTTAGCAACAATAGCAATGTATTAAATTAAAAAATGGATGCTGACCAGACTTTACATGGTTCACAAGTATGAATACTTGGAAGACCCTACATAGCTAAACTGAGCTTTCTTTTCCTTAAAATGTAGGCTGCCAAAGCCCTGAAATATTTAGGATATTGACTTAAAGTTTCATAAACATCTTCTCAATTGCTTCTTTTTTTGGTCTGCCTCTTTTATATTTTGTTTTATTCTGAGCGTGGAAGCTGGGCTTACCTTGCAGAGCGGTGGTGGTGTTTGAGTTGGCCTCTTGCTGCTCTCAGCAAGGAGAGGGCTACATGTTGCACTCTTTTGAGAGGCTGAAAGCATCTTCAGTGTCTCCTAGGCCACAGCGGGCCTTGAAATAACCTTGAGCTCTGTGGCCATTACCAAAGCCGAGCTGGAGGCTGTAGTCACCTGAACCACAAGTACACGCCACGCATAGCTCAACACTGAACTCAGCATTCTATTGCTGCTTGTGCCCCTAGTATATCTGGGGGGAAATGTGTGGAAGCAGTTCAGATGGTAACTCACTGGCATGATTTTGGGGGGTTTTTTTGGTTACTTTCCAAAAGGTTATATTCAGCATTGCAGAAGAACCCCTTATGTATATTGCTAAACAAAAGAAATGGTTAATGTTCAGCCACACTGAGCGGTGCGGCTTTGCAGGAGCACTGATGCTTTGCCTGCTACGCAGTTCAAATTCAAGCAGAGGTCTCCCACGTGGTTGCTTGCATATGTCCTCCTATCTCTGTTTTGTATCTGCAATTTCAGTATATGCTTCCAGAATGATTTTTATGCATTTCCAATCATTCTTCAAAGATAACTGGCAAAAACCAACAGGCTGGTTGTGATTTTACAGCAGTAGAAGGTAGACAACTTTGATCTTGTTAAATTAATTTTCTTCATGTGTGGGCTGAGTGTGTAGTGTGCTGATTTAGTTTTTATTGATCACTGTAAAAACGTGAATTCAGCATCACAGCAATGATAATAAACAAGTACTTGCAGTGATATTCTAATGAGTTCCTGGCAAAAATAAAGCAGAAAACCATCTTGGAGATTGACGTGCTTTAATGGTGAGATGCTGAACCAGGATACTTTATATGAAAGGGTTGAGTAAAGCTGTTTGAAGTTCTAACTCTCTCTGGCAACACACTTGCTGCGAGCAGGAGCATGCCAAATGGGGCAAGATGCAGTCTTTTCATGGAGGCATTCGAGAGTCAGAAATGGCATTCTTGCCATTCTCTATCTGGAAGGGCTTTACCCTCCAGATCATGCTAAGGTAAGACAGGCTGTGGGAACCAAGTATGTGCTTTGTTAGAAGGTGTCTCTGAGCACAAGCAGTGAAGCACTGATGACCTTTCCATCCCCATCCGCAGCAATGCCCTGCAAACCATCACCATGTGTTTCAGTAAATCTGCATGGCAAGGCATCAGGTACAGAGCGGGGGAGTAGAGAGAGGTTTCTAAATTAGCAGGCAATTTATGTCTGGAGAAGTGAGATTCATATTCATAACTACGTTAAACACCTATTTCTGAATATGGAAGGGTCATATCTCCATTTATGGTGGCAGTAATTCCTCTAAGCCAAAATACTTGCAGAAGTATGGGCAGGCAAATTCTCTCTCATTCTTCAATTGAGGCTGTGTTTCCAAGACTGGAAGAGGCTTCTCAGTTGTGGTGGTGAACAGTATTCGCTGTATTTTTTTTTGTCAGTTAAGCTTGTTTTATGCTGTCAGAGTTCAGTAAATTGGTATCTGAGCAGCATGGATCACAATAAAGAGGTACTGCTGCTGTCTGCGTGAGTTTGATAAAATTAGAAAATGAGAAGCAAAATTTTTCTAAAGTGAGGAAAAGAAGGGTTTTTTAGGACTATAAAATTTTGAAAGAGATGGTTTATAATGAACTTTAATACTTTTCTAAAGTTGCTGCAATTATAGTGAAAGAGCATGAATAAGAGAATATGCCTTGCAGGTAAAACGAAAAAAGATTTCAGCGTTTATATACTTGAAAACCAAAGATGCATTGCAGAGTATGACTTTTACCATTCCTATACTGCTTGTAGTAAAAAGTTAGTCTTTGAAGTTAAAAACAGCTTTAGATTTAAAGAAATAATACACCTGAAAAGGGAGGTGCAAAGAAAAAAGACATTGGATTAAGTACTGTTTTGTTAATGAAAAGAATGTAAGTTAAGCCAAATGTGGTTGCCTGCGTAGTAAGGTACTGCTTAACATGAGTGGGAATGATAAAATGAGATCTTAGCAGACTTTTATTTCAACAATTTCCAACTTTCAGAAGTTTTAATCTGGACGTTGCATGCACATACATAAACTACGGACTAATACCACAGAATTACTCTAATTTATGAAAGGAGGAATACTTTGATGCTGGAAGGCTGTCAGCATATGATCCCTAGGCAAACTACTTGATCATTAGTTAAAGTAGGGGTTCATTAAAATAACATGGGCTCATCTGGTTTTAAAGGCCACCTCTCAGCCAGCAGGCGATGGTCCAAAACTAATAAGGTTGCGGTGCAGACATTATATGGCAGTGGCACATAGATTACTACATAAAGCTGGCTGATGGGAAGGCTTCCGTTGGATTGCGTGCTCAGTATTGGACCAGATTTTTCAATTTTTAGTCTTCTGTAGCAACGCCTCCTCTTATTATAGTCGGTTGAACTACCTGTGTGACTGAAAGAAGGTGCAGGGTTGGGTCTGTGTATGACTGCAGCTCCTTGTTGTAATTATTTTACTCTGTAATAATTGTATTCTTCTAGTTGAAGTATCATAATTATAAAGTGGATGATGGGCTTCAGTTATGTAAGGAAAATCCTTACATTTAAGCCCCACACTATCCTTAGCATGCACAGCTCTTTTTTTTTTTCAGGTAGAACTTTTACTTTCAGGTTATTTCTGGAAAATCCGTACTGCTAATTATGTAAATTACAAGAAACGAAAAAAGAGAACAAAAGAGTGGGGCATCTTATTTTAGGCTTCAGCAAATGCAAAGTCATATGTGGCCATTACAGCTATCTAGAATATGTATCTGCATTGTTCTGCTACTGCTTTTGTTACCAGTAGAACTTAAACTGGGCATTTCTCGCAGGCTTTGTATGTTAGATTGCCAAATGTGGGAACCGGGAAGTTTTTCCAGTAGAAGGGTCAACTTGTGCCCCCTGGAGAGTCCCTCCCTGCAGGGCTCCTTCCTTGCATACACAGAAGTCTCTTGCTGAAAGAAAATGTAGGGCTTTCTTTTTTTGGTGTGTTTGTTTTTATGCTGTTGTGTAGGCAAACGTGCATTTTCTTGGGGCAGTCCTCTACAAGAGCAGCAAGTTTTTGTACCTGCACCTTTTGCCTGTTCAGGCAGTAAGAAGCTCTCCTTGAATGGAGGAAAGGCAGATTTCAGATGTGCCTTTCTTTCAGAGAGAGAGGAGAGAGAGGAGAATGGAAGAAGTGGTGTTTGAGTGAATGAACAAACTTTCAAGCTGACTCAGTGATACACGTACAGGGTACGCTGTGAGGATTAGTCACCAGCTTACGGTAAATCTGTATGGTGCTTGCTGGGGATGTGTCTCTATCGAGCGGCACTTAGCACTTAGCGAGCTTTGTAGACTGAGAATGCAGGTAAATGTTATTTCCACAGTATTTTCCCAGTCAGCAACAACAACAAAAGCCAGTGAAACTCAAAGACTTGTAAATTACTAAGCTAAAGGCAAAAAAAATCTTTTGGTTATCTCATGGTGCTGCTATCTTCATCTGTGAAACTAGTAGGAAAGTGAATAAATTATGCAACAATCTTTTTTTTTTTACTATTTAGAAACCTGTGCTTACATGTTACTAGTACTGTTCTACCCTGTTCTGTGCTGGTTGGTTTTATCTGGGGTTGTTTTTCTTTCAGTAGGTAGGTTTCAAGCTGCATTTGTGTAAAACACCAATTTACATGATGGCAACAGAATAACAATTACAGGGAAGGAGATTCATCTGTTGAAAACACTATTTTCATTTGCCAAACAGAAATTTCAGGAAAATTACCCTCCAGGTTGAATTTTCTCATAAATGTTCTCAAGTTCTGAAATTATTTACTGGCATAATAGGTAAGCACAGCACTTACAGCGGAGTTCCTAGTAAGAAGTTACTTTTTTGAGGGTGGAAGAAGTGGGGGGTTTTATTTAAAAAAGGTTATTTTTAAAAAAAAAAAGGTAAAATTATTCTGCAGCATATCCAGATTTACAAGGTTTATTTTTTTGTACTTTCAGATTGTTCTTTCAGCAGTTTCTCCTCTGTTTGGCTGAAGTTTTTTTTTTTCTTTTGATAATTTAGCTGAGCATCTTTCATAATTCTAGGATGCCCTTTCTCTCTGATCTTCTGACCTGTTTTGCTTGGCTTGTTTAATCTATCCTTAGAGAATAGTTAATTCCAGCCATAAACGTACCAAAAAATCCTTTAGAGCTGTTAGAGCAAGATTTTTTTTTTATATACTTTGTTTAAAATTACTTCCTCCAAAATAAAAAAAAAGCGAACCAAACATCTTGTTGAAGAGTGAGAACCAGACTGTGCTGGCACTGATGGGTGGGACGGCGCTGAGGGTGCGTGCCTGTACAAGTGGTTTGGCTCACTGCTCTCCCAGCGAGCTGATCCTGTTGAAGGCTTTGAGTCCTCTGAAGAGCAGCAGTGAAGGCTGAAAGCGTTATTAAGTTTTGGGGTTATCTCACACTGTTTATTTGAAAAGGAAGCCAAGCAATTTATATATCTCTGTATCTTGGATCTGAAAAAAAAAGATTTTTTTTTTTTAATTTTTTTTTTTCACTAGCCTATGTGTGGAAATGACATCACGGCTTACATCAGCCATGCTAAATTCAGAGGTTTTTTCTCCTCCCTGTTGGGTTATTAACTGAGCATTAGCTCTGTGCCGTGAGTCTTCCTTTGCTGACTGTGGCACATGGATAACTTCATTGTAAGTGCTCTGAATTTTGTGCGATGAGGAGAAATGAAGATCTGGTGTAAAGCCTTTTGAAACTGGTGGGAATGTAGCTCGTTTCCTTGCTGTGCGTGCAACCCCTAATGCTGCCTTGTTCCCAGGATCCCCGCTGCAGCGGAAGCAACCAAAGGACGGCACTGTGCCTTTTGGCACTTCTGGTGACCAGGTCAGGAGTTTGCTGTGGCACATCGTTGGGTAGGTTGTGTTTTCCTCAGCCCTGCAGGTCAAAACCTGCCCTTGTGAGACTGAGTAGGTTTTGAACTAAAGCTCTTACGTTGTGTCTGAATGTCCCATGTGCAAAGCTGAGTTCTGTGGCAGGGAATAGAGAGCTCCTCATCTCTACCAGAAATACCCAGGTTTTGGAGCTACCCTTCTGAGGCTGATGTAGGGCTACAGCTGTGGCAAAATGTGAAATGGAGGCATGGGGGTTTCCTGTGAGAGCCCGAGGAGCTGGGAGGAGGGAAACAGAAATCAAATTAAAGTTGACATTTTGAAAAGTTGATTGCTGTGTTTTTTAATCATAAAGCAATTTTTAAAGTAAATCAGTTCCCAGAGGAAAAATAAATACATTAAGAAAAGGGGGAGAAATGTGATGTTGAATTTGTGCATTTGAGTGCAGCAGACTTGGTAGCGTGCTGGCAGTGGTACCAGTGTGCACAGAGACAATGCAAAAGGACAACCATTAATCCGACTCTCCTGCTAAATTTCCAGCCATAATGTCCTATATGCAGAACATTTTAATTTATCTTTACTATTTTGAGGGGGCTGAGGCTGTGGGAATGGAACTCATCCCAATAACTTAAAAAGAAATCCCAAAAACACAGCGAAACAAACTCATCTGACACTTCAGTGGATGTGGGGAGATTTCCCTTCCTGTCATGCGTCTCATCAGCAGCCCTCTGCCCTGGGAGAAAGGCAGGGAGACCTCCTTTTTTTAGACTTGAAGTAACTTGAAGTAACAGCTTTGGATTGGGCTCATGGCGTGCGAAAGTTACAGATATCCAGCTTTGTATTTTTTACGTCTCTTCTGGCTCAGCTCTTCTTCTGCTGTACTCAAGAGCAAGGGGATGCAGGGGGATGGGCTGAGGGGCATCCTGGGAGGGCACACGTTGATGTAACCCGTGTGTTTGAGCGGTCAGTGCCCACACACGCCACAGAGATAGTGCAATTACTTGTCTCTTTTAGAAATTGCGAGGAGCCCTTCATTGCTGCAGTTATTTGTATAGCCATATGCTATTTTTTTTTCTTACATATGTTCTCTGATAATTGTCAGTAGCAGGTGCCTGCAAGCCAAGGCGGAGCAGTATTTAAAAATCAGATGCTTAGTGGGATTAAATAATTGTGTGAGCTAAGCACCAGTAAAAAGGCCAGGTTGAAAGCATTGGCCTCTGAAGGTTGTGTTCCTCGTAGAGCAACAGCATGGTTGGTAGCAGTGCTGGTCCTTCAGCTCCACCATCCACCTGTAGAGATGTGATCTTCAAGTAGGTCTGGTTTTGGGTCTGTATATGTGGTTTGGCTAAATGAGGGAAAACACAAAGTCCCTTCTGATGTGTGTAGCAGCCCCCAGGAACAGAACTGGGTGTGCGTTGCACCTCTGCTTGGTGACTTAGGTGGTATCGGGTTGGTTGGAGACATGACGTGAAAACTCTAGTCTGGCAGACTCCCACTCTTTGAACCCGCCTTTCCCTCTGTGTTTGTCAAGCATCCTGAGCTGTTCAGGTTGCATAACTGGTTGCTCTTACTTTGCATGTGTGTGCACTGAGTCCTGATGGATCACTGCTGTGATAGTAATTGCTGATGTTGCATCCCCTTCCATCATCTGAGAAGCAGCCGCCAAGAGGAGGATCTGGGGAGACTTGCAGTCGCTCTGGACTTGGAATGATGCAGCTGTGTCCACTGAAAATCATTTTGGGACGTTGCATGACCAGAATCCCCCAGTATGCATGATACTGCTGTCACATCGTCTTCCCGTCTCCACAAATAGCTCTCTGAATTACCACTCCTTCTGTGTTTCAGTTGGGGGGAGCTTAGAGCCGGTGTAACAGATGTCTAGGTGACCAAGAAGTCAGAAGTATCATGTATTTCAAAGTGTCAGGAAAGACATAATGCCCCTAACATTGTTTTGTGGAGGGGT
Source organism: Platysteira castanea (assembly GCA_013397175.1). NCBI lineage: Eukaryota > Metazoa > Chordata > Aves > Passeriformes > Platysteira > Platysteira castanea. The sequence goes on along the minus strand of VYXC01004914.1, from coordinate 1,038,261 downwards.
TGTTGGTTTGGGTTTTTTTTTTTTCTTCATTTCGGGTGAAGAACTAGTGAAATATAGAGCACATATGGAAATGGCAGACGTTGTTGGGTTTTTGAATTTTTTTTTGTTGTCCTTGTTTCTAAAATTAAGCACACAGGAGTTTGTGAGATCTTGCAAAGAATTTAAATCATATTGCACAGTCATGTGTTCAAGGAATCTTTTTAATCTAGTCACATATATAGTGAACAGATCCAGATTTTAAAAAATACATTGCAGTAAGGAAAGATAAAACAACGGGATAAAGACAAAAAATGGCTAAATATTTTTAATTGTCATTACCTAGTTTAGTTTGCTGCCAGTTGTCTGTTTCCTTTTTGTTTGGTTGTCCTTCATGTTCTTCCTATGTAAGAAAGAAACTTGTGGTATGAGCTGTTCTGCTTATCCCTTGCATAATGTTGGCAGCTGAGAATTGGATCACACGACTAAAGTAGGTCTGTCTCCGTGTCAGAAAACTAACAGTTTCGCCTTCCTGTGGGTGGGCATCCATGCACAGGGGTAGTAAGTTTTTATTCTGCCATGGTGTGTTTCTGTAGTATGTTTCTGAGCTGGGTTGTAGGAGGAGGAGTGATCTCACAGCTTGACCACAAGTGCACTTGGCAGTGCTCACATGGGCAGAGCTGGTTGCAGAATTTGGGTCAGCGGGACAGTATCCTGGTGAGCTGTCTGGCACAGGACCCTCTAAGACCAACTAATGGTATTAATTTACCCTAATTCTTGCTATATGTACCATAAAAAACTTTCTTGAATGTTTTTACATGCACCTGCAGAACGTTGACCTTGGATTACTACAGAACCTTTGAAATAATTTTGATGGCATGTCCTACACCACTTCAGAGCATGAGCTACTCAAGTCAGACACACTGAAGTCAAGTTTAGGCTTTGTAACTGAAAGAGATGTACAGCACATCATACAACTGTACATTACATTGTTTTACTTGTTTCTCACTGTAAAATTAATGAGTAAGTCTTGGGAGATACATATATATACACACATGCACAAGGCAGAGCTGAAGGCAGTGAACACAGGCATAAATGCATTGTGTTGCAATTGTTTTCTCTTGGGGGTTTTGTTATTGTTGTCCCTTTCACAGACTGTGAACCTGTAATTTTTCATGTGCTGTTCTTTGGCCCTCTCTGCCAGAGAGGCTCAATCTATCATGTTAAAAGAAATCAATAAAAAGTCTAGAGGTTTATTTATAAAGTAGAGCATGGAGAGAGGGTGCAAAAATTCCATTAAAATGGCAGTTTAGCACTAGCTACATCTCTTTGGGACTAAACTCCAATATTTTAAACTATTAAAATTGTTACAAGAGTGCTTTTAAAGTGCCACAAATCACAGTAAAGCTTTCTAGCTGAAACTTGCCTTTATATAGTGCACTAGAATTTAGCTTATATATGTTTTTGGAGTGTCTGATGCTGCCCTCAAACACCATTTTAGCATCCATTTTAGAGCTTTATTATAGTTAATAATCTTACAGGTTTATCCTCAAGGGAAAATACATGAATGTAAGAAGTCAGAATTTATTTTCCTTCAGAAATGTGAGTGTATGTATGTCTTTGTGCAGATGCAGCTCTGAGCAAATTAATTATTTCTGAGAAGTCTATAGGCTTCTAATGTAATTCATCAGGATTGCCTGGCTTGGCACATGCTACTTGGTTACAGGAACTTAGAAATTCAGGCAGCTGTGGGCTATTTTATGACATAGCAGTTTTCACCAGCGATGTGATGGTCACCTACTCCGTGTTTTCCATCCAGAGAAATAAATGTGTCCATCTGCTCATAAATATGATGCTGGAGAGTGTATGGGATAGTATCTATGTTGAACCTCTCAAATATCAGAAGCAGTGTATCTAAAGTAGAAGGTTTGCCTCCACTCAGCATGTTTTTAAATTTTTTTGATAGCTGAAGAAGATTTATCTTGAAATTGTTGAGTTTAAAATGCAAATCGCACTGTATAGTTTTGTGTTGTATCATCTTCTATCCTGGGATAGAATTGTTTCTAGTGGAAATGCCCTTTATTTACTTCCAAAAATATCCAGAAAAAAATTGTGAACTCTTATTTGGGCCAAAAGTAGGCTTCTGCTTCTCCAGGAGACAGTGCAGGCTGTTGGAGGGCATGGCTCTTGGTAGGGGCTGTGGGAGCAGGCTACATAAATGAACATGGCAGAAGGCAAATGATAAACTCCAACTCGCCAAGCATTTGTGTGTGGTAAAAATATGCACCCTATCACACAGTCATGTCCATACATACAGCTCAATAACACAATTCATTGTTCCTGCATTGTTCATCAATTTTTCCTTTTCTTACTGACCTACGGTCTAGTTCTAGCTTACTTCTTGCTGTTGATTGTGAACATTTTCCTCTTCCCTTGCTATGTGGAGTAAAGTAATGATCCCAGCAAGCTTTAAAAAAGCAAAGCTATTAACACTGCCCTTTCACTGTTAATTAATATCTGAAGTTTCAGAAAAAGGGCTCTAACCTGTGTAGTTTCTGTGTGGTGGAGATGCTAAAGGGAAAGCATTAGAGCTTACTTTCCTAAGCACAGACAGCTAAAATAATTTGTGTAAGGTGCCTCTCAGTGTGGACAGGGAAAGCTTCTAGTTGTGTTGCACAGCTCCAAGCAGAAGTGTGAGCTAGCTTCTCCGCTTTTGAAAAAAATAAGCAAGTGATGTTAATGAGGATAAAGTAGGAGAGCATCATTCAGGGAAATGGAGTTTCCTATGAAGTCTGAAGTCAGCAGCCCACTGAAACTGGGATTGCAGATGGGTTCATTAGGTTTGGCCAAATTGTGTTTGCTGCCAGCTAAGGTTGGCTGTTCTTCTGGTGGGAGGGCTCCTCCGTCCTCTTCCTCCTCCTGGGCTTGCTCAGGGGTGTTGGCTCCCTCACCTTTTGGTGCTGGGCAGTGCCCCTGTACCCAGACCTGTGCAAAACACCATGATGTAAGGAGAGGAGTCTAGTAAGAGGTGTGGGAAGAGGCAAGTGAGAGAAGGCCGCACACCCCAAAGCATTAGGCTGCAGCCTTTGGAAGGCATTTGTGAGGTCAGGGTGCTGCAGCAGTGCAGAGGCTGCCTGAGATCATTTAGGAGGTATGATGTCCTCGAAGAGAAATGAGGGTCTTCTCCTTTCACCATGCCGTGCTCACAGAGCTCTTGTGGCTTGTGACTCCCTGACTGTGTCCCTGTTGGCAGAGCAGCCGGTCATCAAGCTTTGAACATCCTACAGTTCAGGCCACTGGTTTCCACTTCTCCCCCTTCCTCCCAGTGGTGGACATGTTCTCAGTCTAGCAGGATGTCGTTTTGCAGATTGTAGTAAAAAAATCTTGATGGAGCATTGGCAGTTGTTGGTGCTGTCCTTGAGGAGAACAGGCCTGCAAGGTGCACACCGAGCTGGTTGTGAGCAGCTGGCACACACTTCGTGTAGTAAGTTAAATCTGTTGGATTGGATTGATTCTGCTTCTAAAATTTCCTTGGGAGGAGCACTGCTTTTAGCCAACTGCTTGTGAGGTGAGTCTGGTGATACACTGGCAGCAGGGTCACAGTCTTTGTGCTGGGGTTGGCTGGGGCATCAGCCAGCTCCTAAAGAAAGCCCCCAGTCCTCCTAGCAAGTTTTTCTTATTAGGGCAATTTGGGGCACGGCGATGGGGGGAAGCCATTTTTGTGGGTTTGCTGTAGTGAGGAGGTGGTGTGTTTTAAGATGTTGTGATGACCTTGCTGAGTTAAACAGCTATTGTGTAGCTGCTGGTGACTGGAAAGGATTGTCCCCCTGCAAGTCTGATCCTTTATAAGTTTGAGGTCTGATTGTCATAAAGAACAGCTCTCTGAGACACTTAAGTCACTATTTAACCAAACTGGCAAAACCACATGTCTTTGGCTTCAAGGAGTTGTCCCCACCTGGTCTCTTGGTCTCACCCTTTCTCAAGGTGGTGTGTGAATACCTGCACTGGTCCTCTCCTGTGCTTGGGCTTGAGCCCACAGTAAAGGGAAAGAGGCCTCTCTCAGCTTTTCTAATGCTAATGGCAGAAGGGAGGAAGTGGTAGATACCAATCTTTCCCTCTCACACAGCCTTCCACACGCATCTTGCCTGGTGGCCACCCAAACTGTCCCCTAGAGATGCTACCCTACCGTGACTAATTTCCTGGCTTTTAATTTGAAAATGCAGTTATCAAAGTTGTGCCAAGTTCCAGCTTTTGTTGTAAATGAAAACCTAGAAAGCATACTTCTGGGAAGAGATGTTGGAGATTGGTTGGGTTTCGGGTATTTCTGATCATTGGAAGACAGGAAGGGGATTAGTCAGTGTTGAGAATTTGAATAATTTAATTGGTGTACCTTGATTTAAAAATCAAGACTAAGTGCATTGGAAGTAGTAGATGGAAACTATGTCAGGTACAAAGACTAATCAAGGCTGTGCTTGTTAAAGATGTATACTGTCATTTGTAATGCCATAAAAGCTGAATTTGATTGGTGAGATAATCAACCTGTGTAATAAACAGGTTATCTTTCTTCTGTTGTTTATACAAATACTTTTGTTTGTAGTATTTTGTGGACAGCAGTATTTAACTGACCATACATGTTAGACATAACTGTTAGTTAAACTTCCTTGGGAAATATTTTAACTAATAGATGTACAAGCATGTGAATATAGTAAATTCTTTATGCATAGTTTTCCCGGCTATAAAAATGTTCTAGTTAAGGGAAATAACTTTTCTTAGTAAGTAAATATTTCTCTTAAGGAGAAAATTTTGTGTTTTCTTGTGTATTTTTCCTTTGGGATACGTGTGTGTGTATTAAAGAAGAGCGCTAAGTGAATAAAAATCCTTGCTTGAAGTATTGTGAGTTGGTAATGCAAGGTCAGATATTTGTATTACTTATATGACCACTTGTTTAAAAACAAACAAGTTCTAATATGTATTTCATATATATACAACTACAGATGTTGTGAAATACAAAGCACAGAGTAGAGTAATAGAAGAAAGCTTTAAATGTAGATGCACTGAATTAACTGAGATGCCTGGGGAAGCAAATTTATAAAAACAGGTATTGAGATGGCTCCTTTCTTTATCTGAGCAATGCAAATGTCAGAAATTGTCTAGAAGGAAATTTTTATGGCTTGTACAGTTTCAATATCTGAAAACGTTTTTACCAGATTTTGCACTTTTTGGTGGAGCTATAAATAAATGCAGAATAATTTTGCTGGGCTTCATGGAGATTTTGCAGATCAGTATCAGCCCAACAGCTCTGAGAGTCTGGCCTCACTTCCTCCTTGGCTGGAAGAGCCAACCCGGTTCTTAAAAACTGTGGCAAAGCTAGCTGGGCATTAATCTTAGATAAATTGGTTAATTAGGGGCTTTTTTGTTTTGTTTTTAATTAAAAGATATCTTTTTCAGACAGACAGTTTCCTGGGAATGCTGGCAGAAATGCTTAACTAAGCAGTTTCCCATTACCAGTCTTAGTCCCAGCATTTGAAAAAGCAAAATACAACACCCCCCTGCCCCAGCCTCTCAGAAGCCCACCAGACAGACAGCCTTCACTCTCCAGGGGCCACCCCAGACTGAGCACCCCAAGAGAAATGTGGAGCACAGAACTTAGCGGTTTGGTAAATGAAGTAAAGAGGAAAGTAAAGTTTTTGCTATTTCAGTGTGGAAATCAAGAGAGAAGCAACAGGGTTGGCTGTATGTTAGCCTAAAAATCAAGGTTAGGAAGTTCCTTGGATAGTATGAACCCAGCTTTTTTTGCAGGGAACTGCTTTTAGATTGCCTGGCTCTTTAGGAATTGGTTGATAAATTTTAATTTTAGCAAAAAATGAGTCAGTCGGTTACCTAAAATAACGTTTTTGTTAATGCCTTGCCCCAGTGTAAAACATTTGAAGTTTAAAAAGAAACAAACCCACTTTTTTTCTGGATTTCTTCTGTCTTTAAAATTGTCTCTATGATCTGCCAGCAAGCTGTGAAATGGTTGTGACACTCACTATCTTGACTTAAGCCCTGTATCAAGACTCCATGCCAGGGAGTGCAATCATGCGATAAGCAGAGTAGTCAAACACGTCTTAATTGCTGCATACCCCATTTAGTTGCTTTCAGGGGCCTTCTCCTCATGGGGTTTTGCAGGATCAGGACCATGAATTAGCTTCTCCATACACTGCTTGTGACCCTTGACTGAACAGGGTAAAGAAAAAAAAAAGATAGCATGTGTACTCATAGAGACATGGCAAATAAGAGGACAGTTCACCTTTCATTTTAGCTTCTGGAAGTGCAATTTTTGTTGAATTGCTGTTAAGGGAGGCTTGGTGAGATGTAAAATTGGCTTGTCCTGCCTTTCTCCAGTGATTGCAGCACTGGAGTGCTGTGGTGCCTGTCCTGTGATTCTTGGGTTAAGAAAAGTGAAGTGAGGCAGCAGGAAGCAAGGATGTAAACTCAGAAGCAGCAGGAAAATAATGACATCACTGTTTTTTCCAAACTTTGAGCAGTCTTAAAGTTCTAGAGCCGTTTTCATCATATCTGTTTCATGAGGAAAAATGTGTATTTTTCATAGTGCTTGATGTGATCATATTCTTAACTTTTTACGGTGGTGGCATTTACAGACATGGCAACTGCTTTGAAACAGTGTTTCTTTTATTACAGACCTGATTAGTTGGGAGGGAATGGGAATTAGAAATTTTTATAACAAGTACTGGCCGTATCCCACCCCCCCCCCCCCCCCCTTTAAATATCTTCTGCTTTTATTTCTTTTTATTTGAAGTCATTATGTGAGGTGCATGTTATCCACTGAAATAGAAGTACATGAGGCAGTTGGAATTCTGCATTTTTGTGAATTAATCTCTTTCAGCAAAAAAAGGGCTGTGAAACTTTTAATAAAAAGTAAAAAAAAAAGGTCTGAAAGTTTCTGACTCTGGAAACCCACTTTTTTTCTTCTGGAAGATTTTCTTGTTGATGTAATTCTTTAAGGAGGTTGTACTGCTTTTGAAAAAAATGATGCTGAATGAATATCATGGGATAATACAGAAGCCTTTGTAGGATGTTCACTGACCTACCTAAGAAACCCAAGAGAGATAATTACAACCTTTGGTAGTCTACATGTAAATGCACTTTTCAAACAATTTTCCATGCAAAAAATGCAAACCAGTTACATTTTGGAATCTGTATGTATGTGGAAAATGGACTGTAAAAGAGATGCCTATTTCAGGCAATTTTTGATGAGTTCAGGATTTAAAAAAAAAAAGGCATATTAAATTATTAGGCATCTTTACTAGGATATAAAGAAGATTTATGGTGCAATGAAATATAGCTGCAACCTAATTTAGGACTTGACAAATCTGGTTTTATAGGATTGAATTATAAGGGATACCTCATTACTTGTGGGGAAAACTTTTTTATTGTTATTTTTGGCATCCTGGTCTCCTCTTTGGTTGGGCTGTGCTCTGTAGAAGCTGCTTTGGGCAAGATGTCTCAGCTGATCCTTTTTCAAGGGAGCTGTGCGAGATGAAGTCATAATTAAGGATCATATCCTGGCAAGCCTTTCGTATTATGTGTGGTCGCTGATTTCACGTTAAGTGCTTGCAGTCCTCATTGCTCCTTTTGGTCAGAAACATAGTTCTTCTTAGAAGCATGGAATTGTACTTTATTGTCAGATATTCCCTACTGACAGTGAATATCAGAAGCTGTATATACAGTATATAAATAGAAAATTTAGCTACACTAAAATTACATGTGTGCTGCCTTTTTTTTAATCCTTTTTTTTTTTTGTTCCTTTCTTCTGCATGCAGGCCTCTTGATTGCACAAGGGCATGCTTTGAGCTTAAACCAAGACACAATTTATGTGGAGTATGACCTGACATTATGGCTTGCAGCAGTAAATGGAGAACATAAAAAAAAAATCCCATGATTTTTTCAGTTTAGGAAATCTGTAAAAGATTTGGGGTAGCAAATACTTCGAGCCTCTTGAGACTGCTGACAGTATTCTTGTATTGCTGTTTACAGGTTCTCAGTTGAGAAAAAACCTGGAAACTAAGTTTGTGCATTCAACTAAACTGAAGAGCAAATTTTACCTGGAAATGGTATTTCTTCGTAGGGTAATACAAAGTTTCTTGTGCGCACTGTTTCCCTGACTGCACTGACATGCGGAGTGATTGATCTTAAGCAAATTGCACACACGTATAACTACAGCTGTCTATGTGCACATATATGAGCATGTGACAAAGGAAAACAAAACCACAGGCTTTGAGTTCAGACACTAAATCTTTTGGGAACCTTTTGTCCTCATTTCTGTGAGAGAGAAGTCTCAGCTTCTCCCAATGCTGTCTGTGTTACCTGAGCCTGTGGCTCCTGTGCTTCCTGAGGTGTTGTGCCTACCACACGGGAGGAGTAAGGCATTGCTGGATGGCTTATGTGGTCAGGTATAAGTAGCAGAGGAAGTGTTTACATTTAGGAGACTCTCAGATTGAATACTTACAGTGACTTACTGGTAAGCACAGCTTCAAAAGTTTAAGGAGAGTCGCAGTTTGGTGTGTGTTGAATGTGCACTATGTTATGCACTTAGCTTCAACTATAAACCATTTGCTGAGTTTTAGTGACTCTGATGTTTAGTCTTTGCCCCCCCCCTGTTTAGACATTAGTAGCCAAGTGTTTTGCCTCTGTATGTAGTCTTAAGTTGCACTTTTTTCTGATGTAGTCATCAGATCAAATTATTTATAAAATGAGGACATCCTTTTGGACTTCATATGTAAACAGTCTTAAATATGTGCACAGGCAGAGAGATTCTTCTCTGTTTATCCACAGTTGAAGGCTAAACATTAATAAATGCTAACATTAAATAGTGGATTTTCTTCCCTCCTCGTTCTTCACTCAAGTTTTCCCTTTAAAGGTTCAGATGCCTTCTCTAGATTATCCAAAGAACTTTCCCTTGCCCTTGATCAAGGTACTGATTGCAGTGATTATTGTGAACTAGAGTAAGCAAGTGGTTCCTCTGGAGTGGTTCCTGCTGGACAGGTATTAATGTAATCAAAACCACGTCTGCAGTGCTGGCATGTGTGTTTGAGGGTAGGATCTACTGTCTTCAGGCAGTGTGGTGACTCCGGGACTCCTAACTCTGGAATTACCAGTGAGAACTGGAAACATGCCACCAGCTCACCAGAGTACCATTTAAAATTGCCTTGGAGCCAAGTTGATCTTGGGCTTGGCTTATTTCTAAGACATCTCTACAGGCAACAAATCTGTAGTATGGATTTGGGGTTGGTGGGCAGGGATTCCCAGTAAAGATCAGAAGTGACAGATGATTTCTCAAAGTGCTGCAGCAGAGAGACTCTCTTTTTGCTCTCTCTGCTGTGCCTTTTTGAAAATGATGTGCTGGAGGCCTGGGAGGTGCCCATCCAAGAGGGTGCCTTCAGCTGGAAGGGGAGATGGAAAAGCAAGCTGTAAAACAGGGTTTGAGAAACATGCATCTTGGACAGGTTTTAAAGGTACCTGCTGCTGCCTACTGCTGGTAACTTCTTTTGTGTGGTTGTTTCAGCTTTCTGGCATTTGTGTTTTGCCTATTTTAACAAAACTTCAAACATCCTTTTAGCCAATGACAGCAAGGTTTGCAAATCAAAACCAAATCTGAGCATAGCACTACACTTGAGTGAGCTGTGCTAATCTAAGACAAGCTTCTGTTTCCTGCTTGGAGCTTCTCCCCCATGCTCTCGTTTGGCACGTGTACAGCACTGTGTGCTGACAGACACCTTTGAGGCACAGATCAGTTAAAGAAGTGTCTGTGGTGGCAACTGCTCCAAGCTTGGTATTTCATGTGCTTATTGGCTACCTACTTGTGGTTAGGAAGTAGGTGTTCAGAGTCATGTAAGCAAGAGAGAAGTCCTACATTTGTGAATTAACATCCATAAAGGAATGGTGTTGGGTCCTTTTGGTGTTCTTATGATCAGACAAAAAGCTTAATCTGCCAATGAAAGTATTTCCCATAAGAAGTCAGAGTGCAAGCGGCATGTGAGCAGAATATTTTAGGCAGCGAATATGTTGAACTGATAGAGTCCTGCATAGCCCAGCGCTGCGGTTTGCATAAAAGCAGCCCCTTGAAGACCCTGTGGTCTCATGTTCTATCAGCAACTCTATGACTGACTTTCACTTTCCCTACAGTAAGAGAAGAGATAGAGAAGAGAATCTGCCATCAGTTTTCTCTCCTTGCATTTTTCCAGACAGTTTGGCCTCAACAAATTGTACAGCCTCCCTCTTGTCTGCGTGGGAGAGTACAGACTGCTGCTGGCGGCAAGGAGGAGAGATTAACATTCATCTGTTCTCTCCTCGCTCGCTTTTCCATCCCGTGGGCATGGGAGACTTACAAATGTTCCGCTCCTTCGGGGTGCGTTTCTACTCATTGCCCTGATGGGAAGACCACAGAGACACCAGTAAGGTTGTGCAAGTTTCACATTGTTGATTAAATAGGCATATGAGGAAGTCAAATGCAGTGGCTCCCTAGAAGAGGTCAGAGAGGAAGATGGAAGGACTGGCGTAAGCCTTAGGTTGCTCGCTTACTCAGAGATCTCCTTTTCTACAGTCAGTGCACATTGAGGGCTTCCTGCAAAGTCTGCCTCCTCACTGGGGTCTTCCATGAAAAGTGTGTTTTGGCGCACTTTGAGAAGTCTGTTCCAAGCAGAGATATTTATTTCTTTGATCTTTACTCTCTGTTTTAATGTTGCATATATAGCCAGAAAATCAGATGGGGAATATGGGGAAAGAAATGATGGGGGGGTTTTGTTTATTTTTTGGGGTTTTTTTAAGGAAAGTCTTTTCTGGTGTGGAAGCTGAAGTTGATACTGTATAAATGTCTATAGTATCAGTACACAGCAATGTACTGGTATTGAGTGTTACTGGTTGGTAACACTCAAATGTAAGATGAGGAGTTTTACTTTCACTTTGTGGCATTGTCAGGGGCAAGGAAGAGTTTTGCAAACACATCTTTCTGAATGACCCTATTGCAAGAGGAGCTGGCATTGTCCTTTGGTACCCATTTACCCTACCTAGAAGTCAGGTACCACAGTGGGTGCACACCACGAGGGGTGATGTATCTGCTTGCTTCTGCTTCCTTCTTCATGACACCAGCCTGCCTGTGCAGGAACAGCAATGGCCTTGTTGTCCCCAGCATCTCTTGCTACTGCCAAATTAAAGGGTCTCTCAAGTAAGAGCCAGGTATTCATTCCCCTAATCAGCATTTGCTAATTTAGAACTGTGGAGGGTTTTTTCTTGATGAAATGCAGTTGGGAGGTCTTGCTCCTTCTTCGTTAGCAGTTCCTGCAGGAAAGAGGGCAGTAGGCCTCTTCCCATCGTTCCCACTGCCTAGAGGGATGTGATGAGCCAAGTGCCACCGCCATGGTGGCCTGGAGGTGATGGACCTGCCAGCGTGGACGGTGGTTGAGAGAATCACAGAATCTGGGGAGCCTTTAGAGCGGGCAACCAGCAGCTGGCATGAGGTGATGGAAGAGTATAAATGTGGTAATTTTGGAAAGATATAGTGAGGATTTTACCTGGGGTAGCATGTGTATTGCTTACAGTGGCAGGGAAGTTCTACAGAGCTTGTTTGAACTTCGGAAGGATGTTGCTAAGAGGCATCAAGTGTGGTGAGGTCAGGACAAGAGGAACAAAACCTCCCATTCAGATAACAGCAGGGAAAGGGAAACACTGCCACGTGTGGGACTGGTTCAGGCTAAACTGGTCTGTGCAGTAATTTCTACAGCTCTCCAGAAACATACTATGGGTTTGAGCTTCTCAGCTCAGACAGGTCTACATTCATGTTCCAGGCTTTGGGAAAGCAGGAACGTCACCATCTGTGTCCTACTTCATTTGAAAAAGAAAATTTAAAAAATCTTGAATGCCAGCCATCTGCTGATACCGCATCCAAACTTTATCCCTGTATTTGGGGGCAGAGGAGGAAGATGGTTTCTTTCAGGAGAGGCACTGTTTAAAGAGAAAGAGCTGCCTGTACCTAGGGTGCTTCTGGATCCAGAAACCATCAGAGAAGTATGTGCAGGATAGCTTGGAGTCTCAGTCCAGCCACTTTCTGTAGTCCCAAAACAGTCTGGCCTAGAGAGAGTGAATCCGAGTCCCATCCTGCTGACAGAGTCTGCAACACTTGGTTTATGGATTATTAAGAGGAGGTTTGAGCATTTCTGTGAAGTGGATGCGCAGTGATGGGTGGTTAAGAGCCACCATATTGATGTTTGACGCAAAAAGATAAGCCGCTTTTTCCTTGTAGTCTAGTCACTGGGTGTGATGTTGTTTCAGAAATACATTGGGCTGTGGTTTTCTACAAGCTGGCTCTGAAAATAGGCCCACAGTCTTGATGGGAACTAACACGGGCCCTTGGCTGGACACAGGACAAGAGCAGACTTGCTTCTCTTAAATTCTTATGACAGATCTCCCCGAGCCAATGCCCACTGAGTTTTGATTTGGTTATGAAGGTGCTTTTTCTGAAGTCAGCATGTCGGTTTTTTATGTTGTATTTCTCTCCTTGTATTACAGCAGTTGAGGGCTGCTTCTGTCTTGATAGCTCTGTGTGAATGTGAACACAAGGCAGTAGAGAGTTAAAAAAAAATCCATTAATTAAAATATTTACATTGGAAGCTGCAAAACATTTACTCTTTGAGTAAAACAAACTTCCCCATTGTTCTTGTATGATTGCTACAGTTGCTCTGAAAATAGCCAGGAAGAGGTTGTGCTCTGAGGAATTTTACTGGGTTGGCAGGGGAATAGGAGGGTAGGGATACTGAAGTGGGTTCTTGGTTAGTGGGTCTCTTTTGTTCAAATCTTTCCGTAACATGGACAGAAGATATTTTCTTCCTAAGGAAAAAAACTGAACAACTAACCAAACAAATTAAAAAAAAAAAAAAAAACAAAAAAAAACAAACCCCACAGCAGTGTAACTGTGTTGTCCTATTATTCTGGTAATGCCAAAAGAATTAATGATTATTAGTAGAATCTAAGAAAATGGTATTCACAGAATGAATGGTTTAGTTTTTAGCACTTAGTGTGTACTAGTGTACACTTAGGGGAAAAAGGAAGCACCTCAGAGCTGGCAGTTTGGACCTGGGCTGGGGACCCACATGCTGCCATCCCCATTTTGCCAGTGGGGAAATGGCAGTGCAGCATGGTGAAGGATGTCACCTCTCTGTGGCACTGAGCACCTGTGGGTTCCTGCTGGGATCTGTTGGCACCACGGCTGCTCGGTGTTCGACAAAAACCAGGTGAAGGTTTGTACTTACCAGGTTGTACCTGGTTTTGTACTTAAGGTGCAGGGATATACCTTTAGTAGCATCACTGCAGGAGAGGTAGGCAAACATGAAAATGGTTTGCTTCAATTCCTTTCATTCCTGCTGTATCTCCCCAGAGATAACTGGATTGAAAAATTAAGCATTGATTGGTTGTTTTTCTAAATAACATTCTCTTATGTGCCATTTCACCATTGCACATTTCTGACCTTTTCCAGGCTGGCACTGGACTCAGAGGCTTCTGGGCTTCATGGGCAGGACACTGAAAGGACTAAGAGAGTGTGTGAAGGGATTGATTTGGTTGGTTTTCTAGGTCCTTGACTCAAACTTCTCACTCTAGGCAGACTCTTAGAGCTTTTCAGGTTGCCAGATGGGAGGTCTCTTCTGCCCTAGTGACTCATGGGCTGGCTGGATTGCAGGTCACGTCATCTTTTCTTAATACTGCCATGGCAAAGTGTTTGTTCAAGTCTGAGTCCATCCAGACTGCAAATTTTATTGACAATTTTAAGGTTGTGAATTTGTTGGTTAGGTGTGTGGTATTCTTCCGTCTGATCCCAAGTATGCCAAACTGTGTCTTGCTTACCTATATTATAAAAACACCTTGGTTGCTTTGAAAGGTTGGTCTGTAAAGGAATTAGGAAATTAAAGGTACTTTTTTGGGGTAGGCATCATTTAAACTTAAGCATGAGAGTTTTGTTCCATCCATTTCTTGCATGCTTTACTGTTTTTAAGAGAGACTGCATGCTGACAGTTTCTTGGCCTGGAGATAAAAAGTGCTGCTTACCCAGGTTTGATAGTCTGATGGAAAATTGTCTCCACAATGTATAACACCGCTGGGATTATTTCTAGTCATTACCATTGGTCTCATTTTACAACCGTTCACATTATGTAATTTGATGCCCATTTAATTTAATGAGAGGATGCTGCAGACTGACTTATGACTCTGCAGGACAACCTGTATGCTTTGGCCACCTCTGTTAGCCCTGCCATGGGAGGAAGAGCATGTTTCTTACAGGGCATGTTACAACATCTTTAATACCTTTATTAGCCACGCTTCCCAGATTGCCACAAATGGGAGAGCGATTTGCCTGGGGTGTAGATTAGGCTGGAATGGCAGGAGAAGTTTAACTTTTTTTTTCTTGAACTGGCTATTAGACTTTTTTTGTAAGGTTATCAGGGGATATTAATGGGCTTTTCCTTTTGTTGCAGATGGAATTTCATGACTTGCTGTATTTTGAATAGGACGAGGAGATGTGTCTGATAAGGTAAGAGAGAGGGTAAGATAAACATGTTCCTTCACAAAACTGTCACACTAGTTGGTTTTTTGGGTTGAGGATAATATTTTTTCCCTGGCAGAACCCTGCAGATGATTGTGATAATTATTTTTAAGTTAAATCTGCCTCTAAGCCTCTGAGTAGCGACCATCTCTATTCTATACAGCTTCTGACTCAGTCCTTTCTCCTGGTGAACTAATGGACAAAGGCCAGAAGACAAAAACTTACTCCCTTTCAGGCATAGGGGTTAGCAAGATAGTCATGCTATTATTTTAGAGCTTTTTTTTTAAGTAACAGAGGATGTAGAGAAGTTTTTCTTTAGTTTTGATATATTGCCTCCCACCACGTCCCCACCCCAGATATTTAAAAGTTCAAAGGATCTTCAAACTGTTTTAACTTCTACGCTCTAAAACTTGTTTTTCTTGTTGCAGTATTTTCAGATTTGGACTGTTTTTTATTAGGACAGAGTATATATGAATAGAAATGCTCTAGATTTGAGTTTGAAATTAATATTTGCTGTCACTGATGTGCTGAAGGAAGCTGCAAGTTTGCTGATTTTTTAAAATTTTTTTTAATAGCGTTTTTAAAAGGCAGTGTTTAGATGGATACTTTTTTCCTTTCGGTTTCTACTTAAGAAGTTTCCACTGTTAGAGAGGAGTAGATGTCTCTAAAACTCTTTAAGTGTTGGGAGAACCATATTCAAACACCAAACAGCCAATCACAAAAGTATTATTATTACCTAGGGATTCTCACTGTCTTTCAATGTACAATCCACACTGCAGCTATCCAGCTCTATCACTTGTGTGTTTCATTCTTGTCTCCCCCTTCTTGAGTCTGTACCATTTACAGGCCTCAAGAATCCCTATTGTTCTTTTTGGCTCTTAGTTGGAAAATGTCATTGGAACAGCTAAATGCGTGATGCCACTGTATGAGGATCAGGACTAAATGACTTTTTCCTCGGATTCAGACATTTAGTTCATGTAGACGCTCTTGAGGTTTTTTGGTTTGTCAGTTTGTTTTTTGTTCCTTTTTCATTTAAGTTTTATTTTCCGAGTGGAGTTAGCCTTCAGAGGGTGGCTGCTCAAGCGAGAACTGAAAACTTTGAACGGCTCTTGGCACTGTATGGAGTATGCAAGAATCAAAGACTTGGTGGCTGCCTGTTTTTGGTTTTTTTTTTGCAAGTGTTAGACATTTTGTCCATTCAAACCACCCTCTTTCATGCCACTGCTGGATTGTGTTATGAATATTTTATCTAAAGGCTTTCTCTCTACATGAAGGTGGTCTTGTGTGTGTATCATTAGTAAAACACAGCTCTCCAGGTGAGAGAGCTTGCAGTCTGCAGCACTGTTACACAAAGCACCTCACATGCATACCTCGTTTGTTATGTAAACAAGCTGCTTCACTTGCACGTGTTCCAACCAGTCCTCCTATACTCCAAGAATGGGTAATTAAAATTGTTTTCAGGACTTCTTAAGAGTTTTCAGCCCAGCATGCACTGGCACCCCTGTGCACCACCCCAAAATCACCGTGCCAGTGGCACTGCTGGGGCTGGAGGCCGAGCAGTGCCCACTGTGGCACTGCCACCAGTGTGCATTGCTCTTGTTGAAAAGAAGCACAGCCAGAATGGGACAGGTAGAAGTGCTCCCGTTCAGCCTGCTTTGTTCAGATTCAGTTCACTGAGAAGTCTGTTTGTCCAGTGTCAAAGCAGTGCTGGGGACTTCAGTGTGCGTCAACAATTGGGACAGGACAGTTTGGTGAGACAACAGTTTAGTCATAGTCATTCAGCTGCTAGTATTTCCTGAAGACATTATTCTCATGTATTATACATGTATTTTATAGTGTACATATATTACATTGTTTAATTTTATGTACTGCTCTCTTCTGCAGAGTAAATATTGATAAATCTGTGTGCTTTAGCATGGGCAGCTCTTGTGGCACAGCAGCTGACTGCTGTTGTACTGTCTTCTCCCAGTGCAAGCTTATTCTCCCCTTTCCTTGTAAAACAACCACTGAGGAGGCTCTGTTTCTAGCAAGTTCTGCAGCTTGAGGCCATGACACCTCCTCTCACCACTGCTTTATTGCTAGCCCCAGGCACGTGCAAATTGTAAGCTAGATCCCAGCAATTGGACTGGCTTTAAAATGAGATTCTGTGATGAAGAAGTAGCACTTCCCACTGGCTCTCGTCTTTCACCTCTAGAAGGAAATATTCTGTCCTCATTTTGTGTGATTTTTACCTTCTCAGTGTAAAATTAAATTCTGAGCTAGGAATGGGTGTATCTTGCCCTCCTTTGTCTGAGAGGGCTTTGTTTATCCTTTCCCCAGCAGCCGGCTCTGGAGAAATGCTGCTGTCCCAGTCGTGGTCCTCCTATGTTGCAGAAGTGTCTGGCCTGGTCATGTTCCTTCTCAAGGCTGCAAGTGTCACTCATTCTTTCAACTATCCCTGACTACTAAAGATGTCATCAGTGATAGTTCATTTATTTTATTTTTTAACTTTCTGCTCCCTTTCTGCATTCCCTCTCCCCATTTCCATCTAGGTTTTCATCCTTCCAGCCAGTCATCTGGATTCTGCCCCAAACATGCCCTCAGATCTTGACTGTGCCTCCTATCAATGTTTTTCCTTGGTTGCTTACAGTTTTCGGGGATATTTCCTGACCCACTCCCTTCTGTTTCTTCTTCTGGAGGAGTCAGTCTGAAGCACTCCCGTGTTTCTTGCTGCCATTGCAATTAAAAGGGTTTCGATCCCATTTAAAGCAACAATAGACGGTCCAGCCTGTGCAGAAATAATCTTGTTTTAATGCTAGCCATGGTGACTTCCTTATAATGGCTGGCTTTTGGCATCTGTTCTACTGATTACGTGATGGGGAAGAATAAAAAAAAATGAATAATAGCTCTTTTAATATTCCTGAAGCCTGGTGATGAAATTATGAGACTTGGCAAGCTTGCAGCCATGTTGATAGGTGCCAGACCTCTCACCCAATATTTTCTTTTCCTTCCCCCATATTTCCCTGTGCCCTTATCTTGCTTCCTTCCGAGCAACCTTGAGCTCTTGTGAATTGCAAGTCCAGTTTCGCGTGAGGTCTGCCCAATAGCTCAGATAATAAATATAAAATCATTCTATAAGCCCTAATCTATTTTCAGAGGTACGTTTATGAGATAAAAATTACTTTGATCGCTGAAACAGCATTGTGTCATTTTTGAAAGGAAATGACAAGGAAGTAACTGTTATCAGGCCTATTTTCACCCGCTGTTAGTTTAGACCTGACAAATGGCATCTGCAAGGTCTCTTGTCTTAACAGTTCCTAATTAGGTTGCCAATTGATATTGACTGTCTGAAAAGCAGTAGGTTGATGTATATTCTATTATTAATAGCTGTTAATGCCCTTCATAGTAGTAATCTGTTTTGCAAACATTTTCTGGTTGTTCTTTTCTAACGAGTCTTGGCAGTGAAACCCCCGATTTTACACATGCAGAACCACAGTAATTCGTTGAAGTGTTTGTGTGGGTTTTGGGTTTTTTTTCATTTTGGGCGTGTTTGTCTTGTTTACTGGGAGTAACGCTTGATTGTGATGAGACCAAACAGATGCAAAGTCCAGCAATGATTTCTCTGTCCGAACTGGTACGTTGTGGTTTCTCCTTGTGTTAGTGCAGGTCAGCACAAAACTCTTGAATTGCTGCTAGATGAGTTTTAATAATTTCCTTTGACATTGCCTGTGAATATTTTTGTGTCTCCAGAAGGCATCTTAGGAAAACTTTCACAGTAAGAAAGGTAATTAGAATAAAACGGTAACAGGTAATTTGAGTTTCTTTTCTTGTGCTGTTTAGGTGTTATGTCACAATATGTGGAAAGTACCTGGAAAGCACAGGGAGAGAAATGGGAAATCTCATGCATGAGGAAAAGCCTCTAGATAAGAGTGTGTAGGGGGAGAATATATACATAAATGTAGACATCAAGGTAAATGCTTTTTCCTTTTCTTTTTCTTCCAGAAAATTTGAATATTTGCACAATCTGATGTTGCAAGTTTTAAATGCTTAACACTTCTAAAAGAATAAATTATTTCAGTGCCTGAATTCATAGATAACTGTCAGCTTCAAAGGATCAAGTGAGTTGGAAGGAATATCTGGAGAACTCAGTATAGGCAGGTATCAGGCAGAATATAGAAATGAGAGGACTATATTCAGCTGAAATAACAGAGACCTAGATGTAATTTTATATATAAATTAAGACTAATTATGCTACAAAAAGTGGATTTCTTTGGTTCTGCTTTTAGTGTAAATGTAGGATACTCACTTCCCCCTCCACATCTCTGTCACACTGGGTTTCCAAAACTGCTTGTTACAAGAATTGTGTGGCTTCTGTAAAAATTAAGATTAAAAATTCACCTATTTAATACTTTTCCAACTACCCTTACAAAAAGGACTACCTTTGGCTTTGGAATATCCTTGTTGTGAGCTTGGCTAGCTCTGCAAGATATAAGTAACTTTTCAGTCTTGACTAAGCAATTAAGAGAAACTGAAATCAGTACTGTGAAATGCACGTTGAAGCTATAGGGATGAGATGGAAAGAGCCATTTCAGCTTCTGCCTGAGAAGTGAACTGATCTGAAGTTCCCCTTGGAGTGTGTAAAGCGCAAAGATGAGGTGTAGCTGGGGTGCTTGTTGCCTGTCTTCCACTCCACCCAGTGAGCCAGGGCAGGGTACTAAACCTGGCCACAGCCACTGGCTTAGACTTCTCCCTAGGGTTAATTTTCTGACCCAGGCTGTCTAGGCTTCAGGGGGAGCACGGGCACAAGGAGGGTGTCAGGGCAGCTCCTGGGGGTTGCAGCTGCCCCTTCAGGGTGGGCGCGCACTGGAGCAGGACTGTGGGGTGATGGGAGCATCGCTGCTGGTGCTCCTCCCGGAGCCCACCACCCTGGCTGGACACACCCTCCTTTCATCCTTCTCTGATGTTGGTGGTGTGACTGGAGCTGGCAGACGGGGAGTGGGGAGCAGGTGACCCTCCACCTGGTGAACGCACAGGGTACCAGCTCTGTGGCTGTGGCCTGTCTGCCAATTTCAGTGATTGAAAATAGCGCCGGCAGCCAGAAACTTCCAACTGCAGCTCTGCTAATGACTGATGTTGTGGTTTTGGGCAACTCCCTTGGTTGTCTTTGAGTCAGCTCCCCTTTCAGTAAAAAGAGGATGATACTTACTGGTGAAATGATTAATTATTGTTCTTCAGATGTCAAGCTCCTGCCATGTATTGTTACCCTTGGTATGGAGAACCTTGTCTGCTTTTGTTAAGCCTGGCTCCAAGGGCATAACAGATTGTAGGGACTATTTTGTTCCGTTTTCTTTTGCTTTCTCCGTTTTTTCCTGTTAATTTATGAAATGGATCCGATTGACTCTCACTACCAAAGTGCCAACCACTGCTACCACTTGGCCCCTCTCCTCCTCTTTTCCTTTCTCTCTACATCTCCCTCTTGACTATCCATTCTTCATATCAAACTTTTCCTAAATTAAAGACAGGATGCCAGCTAGAGTTAAAAGGAGAATTATAGTTGAGGCTCCTAGTAGTGAGGTTAAGGGTTTGCTACTGGTGTAGTGAGATACAGAAATGTTCTCCTTTTTTCTCTGAAATCCATTCTGTGTGAAGGTTGTACAGTTTCCAAACCCAGACGTGGCTGCCAACTTCAGACATGCTAGTGACTTGCTGGTTTTTAAAAAATATATAAAATAAACAAGTCTAAAAAGAATATTTGGGGGGGAGGGGGGCTGAGTGAAAAATTTCAAAATTCACATATGAGATTAAATTTAACTTAAACCCCCCCTAGATATTTAAATTAAAGGAAAATATTAGTTAAGGTACCCAGACAGAGCTCAGAGAACACCCAAAGCCAGTTTGCTATTAATCTCCGACAAAAAATGTGCTCTTTGGGTTCATGAGTGACCCCTAGCTGCAGGTGGTAACTTCCTGCTCCAGGTGGAAGAGAGGGTGGGTTGAAGGAGCTGAGAGGAATCCCTATTCCACCCACTGGGGTGGTGGGGCTGTAAGGGGCAGGCAGCTCTCAGGGCTCCTGCTGGGTGCCTGTCTGCAACCCAAGCACACTGCCTGGGCATCTCGTTTCCTCTCTGGTGACCCTCTTGATGCTTGGACAGTAGCCAGGGCTCCTGTGACTTGTGGACTTGATAAACCCCAAAGAATGGGCTTTAGTTTTAGAAAACAGAGTCTTTGAAGTACATTCAAAGGCTTTTGTCCCCAAAATGAGCCTCTGGTGTTTGTTCATCCTGCCCTGCTAGAGCAGATCATGAACTCTCACTCAGTGATTTCTATAGTAAGTCCATAACTTCTGGTGGTACCTTACAGAGATGTCCTCTCCTGACTATGAAATGACATTAGGAGGCCTGGCCCATTTTTGTTTCTCTGTATCCACGGAGGTATGTAATATAGTACCTGGATATAGTATAATGCATAATGTTTTTGTTAAATACGAGTTGCTGTCAGTTAAAAAGTGGAGAGAGACATACATGGGTATCATAAACTTTGTTTCTCAAATCTGCCACTTCCATACTTGGAAATCTCTTCTTGTGCCTCGTTTATCCACAGAAAAATTTGAATCTCCAGCACCAATTAACATTAGGTAGAGCAGCAGAACAGTAGATCTCTGTCTGTCCTGGAGTTCTGACAAAAGCCTTGAATACCCTGAACTGAGGCCATGAAGCACTCTGAAGACAAATGAACTTCGATTTTAATATTCTGATGGTTCGCAGGGAGCAGCAGGTGCTTCTGAGGAGTTGTGCTCCAAGAGCCATGCTTGTTGGAGTTACCTGAATGCAGAGGTCTGTATTTCTGAATGGATAGCACTGCTGCAAAGTGGGAGAGATGTAAATGCCAAAGGAATTGAAGATTTTAGCCAGCTGGATGAGATAGAAAGTGGTTCTTGGAGAAACTGCATTTAGCAAGCTTGCTGTCAATGAGTTTCTGAGCATACTACGCATTATATCAATCAACTGTAATTATGTACAGTCAGGCAGAGAAGATTAATTCTGAATTCTTCAAAACCTTTTCATCTGACCAGAAGCATCTTTTGGGGACCTGGTTTTGGCTAATGTATTCTTTATCTTCTGAGTAAATTTTGGTAGAGACATTTAGCCGTTTTGTTGGTAAGTCACTGATAACCATTATCCTCTTGGATAAGCCAAATATGCAGACTGTTTAAACTCTTGATATAAGATGTATTCTCTGAATCTTTCACTGTTCTTGTGCTATTTTCTTTTCCAAAGTGAATAGACCAGAAAAGCATGTTGCCCTTGTTGTTACTGTTTCTTAGATAACACTCTCCCTCCCTGCCTTGCCTTACACAAAATAATGCTCTTATCCGTCCAGAAGTTTTGTTTCCTCACTTAGCTGCAGATTTGTGCAGGAAATTTAGTGTCTAGATGGTGCCTGCTGTGACCCTTAGTCATTTTTTACAGGATTGCTGCCTTCCCAAATGCAATTTCCCAAGGGCATCTCTCGGAGTTCTTTTTTTTTTTTTTTTT
>VYXC01004914.1:936880-1016166 GCA_013397175.1 Platysteira castanea | reverse complement strand
TAATTCCTAGAAATTTGTAGTTTTGTGTTAGGGCTGTATTAAAACCAGCTGTTGCTCTGACAAAGTATACCTAGCTAAAGTATATACTTTACCAGAAAGTAGCCTTACTAGTTTTTTGCTTACCATTGCTCCAGGTTTCATGTTCAGATGACAAGAATTGATTTCATATTTTCTTTCTTATCTCTGGTAATGGCAATGGACAGCATCCCATCAGGCCCCCAAAATACCAAGAAAAAAAAATAAGAGGAAGTACATGGTGTCATTACAAATAACACAGGATTTTGTATCACTGAACTTCTTGTACCCTGCAGTTTAGGTTTGTGTGAACATAATTACAGCTTTGAATTCTTTCTTTTAAATATTGCATGTAGGTGGGGGAGTAGTTGTTTTGTTTTTGCTAAGTAGCATTTTTCCAGACAATTGCATTCATACCACTTGTGTTCTTTTTTGAAGGTTAAATTTAATATTGATAGGGTTTTTTGGTCTAGTTTTTATATGAGATTAGGTACCAGACAGTTGCACGTTTACCATCAACTAAGAGTCAAAAGGTACAGTCTCAAAAAGACTTGGCTAAAACTAAATGAATAGCTCTCAGTTTCCTGTGGGTGTGGGGTTTTGTATGTGTGTGTACACTGCTTACCAGTAAGGAATGGAGCAACTTTCTTCCGAGATAGCTATGTTGCCAGCATTTGTACTGCTGAAGTAATTTTGTTAAACAGAGGAAGAAAAAAAGTTCATAAATTGTCAAAAGGAATTTGACTGCAAAGTGTGCCAGCGGGGTTGGGTCTGTTTTTCCTCCTCCATTTTATCAGGAGGAAAGTAGGCTTGTTGCTTTTGTGCTTTATTGGCCTTTTGCTTTCAGATGGCGAGCCTTCACAGTATACTGCTTTCATGATTTATTCCAACAGTTGCCTGTGAGTGTAGTATTTGAACACACCTCATGGAGATTAAAAAAGTCAAGACTTCTACTTTCACAGAGATGTCATACTTGAGTAACCTCCTTAGGGCAGTATGGGAAGGCTGGGGGATTTGAGTAGTGATACCTCCCACCAAAGCCATCTTCTGCTGGCCAGGGAATGTTCTGTTTGGACTGTCTGTTCCAGGCTTGGATGAATTTTACCTCTGATACATACTTGTGTTGTCACTTTAATCCTGCACATTGCTAGGTGTTATTCTAAAGATGCCATGATATTTCTTTCACAAAGGAAAATGTGCACTCTCTGGCCTTTATCCTAGTCTGTGCTGTTAAAAGACAGGGAAATGAGTAGACCTGACTGTGTCCCACTTAAACTGCCTCTGGATTTCTTGAGTAGACAACTTGGAAGAACAAATTATCTCCTGCCCTTTTTCTCTCTCTGCTTTCTTCTCCTGACTTGCAGTTTAAAATATCATCCTCTTTGGTAGCCGTAAGAGAGGTAGATGATGAAGTCTTCATTAGAAGTATTCTCTGAAGTTGGATTAGTTACACCATCAGTCCCACTAACAAAGCTCAGTAGAAGTAGAGCTCTTTGACACCGTGCTAGGAGGATATCCAGCAAGCTTTTACTGATTGAAAAACATGCTTGGGATATACCTGTGCAGCTTGCTGTGTAACTTTTTCCTTTTATGATCTTTTGGATGGCCCATGCTGCCTAGAAAACTTGGCATTTCTACCAAGAGAGGTTGTTGGAGAACTCTGTAGGGATGTCTGCATTTTCTCTCTAGCAATTGTTAAATGTGTGCTCCCTGTGTCACTGACTCAGGGAGCAGCCGTTGTTCCCCAGTTCTGGTCTGAGGGTTGCAGCCAGATGAGGGTGTGTTCTGCTTCTCTGGTTTTCAGACATGATGTGAGGGAAGGAAAGGAATAAGATGGCATGCTCTGAATACCCTGATGAAGAGTGAATCCTGAAACTACTTGTAGCTCTGATTATTTGACACACAAAAGGAGATGAAGACTATTGTTTATTGTAGACTTCAGCAGGATCAATAGTTAAGCACCATCTGTAGGATGATCTGAAGTTCTGACATTGGTTTCTGGTGAGACCTGGTATTACATGAGGTTTGAGTGAAAGTAGCAGTGGCCACTGTTCAGCAAAACCATAGGTGATAGTGGTTAATACAAGGTATTCTCTTATGTTATTAAAGTGCTTTTATTCAAACAAGAAAGATGACTGTATGGCCAGACGTTGATGGATCCTGGTGCAAGAATCAAAGCAAACAATACTCTTTAGGCACTAGTGAGTCCCATACAGTTTGGAGATCCTGTGCTGTCTGTCATGCAAGACAAGTTCACATTTGTATAGGCTGCCTTTTTTTTATGCATGGCTTTCATTTCCACTACTGAATAAATTTATTTCCTTATGTTTTTAGCTGTTGATGTAATATTAAAATGTTAATCCTTTTCTGGTTGCTTGTCATGTATATTTACTTCTGATTAAAGAAATACACTTTTGTTTAATTGCAGAATAGTACCTGAAGAATAGTAGAGAGTGAGAGATAGGCTTTCTATGCTACTTTTCACCTGTTTAAAACAAATTGAGACTTATGTGATATTTACTGGCAGTGTCTTGCTGATCTAGGGAAATTATTTTTAAAGATCAGGTCCTGAGAGTATTCTTTTCATTTGGAAGGGGTTAACATGAACTTTACATGTCCAGCTGGTGTGGCTGGGACATAGAAACAACCATACAGATTGCTGTAGGTGAGAATGTGGTTTGTATAAGTAGTTTTCTTAGCAGGTGATGAACTTGTTCCTTAATCATTTAATTACTTAATTTCAGGAAATCTTTTAGGGGAAAGAAAATGTCTGGGAAGTCCTGCCGTACTACATACATGTGGTAATAGAGAAACAAAGGGACGATGACATCTGAAGCTGAAGGCAGGGCAGGAAGCACTGGAGAAAGGGTTGGCCAGAAATGCTGAAATACAGATTTTGGGGAGGCAGGACCTTAGGATTTCTGGTGGTTAGCCTAACAGCAAGTCACTTTAGCCTCAGAGTTTCCACCTGTGTGAGACAATTTATAATACAAGCCTCAGAAGTACTGTGAAAGGACTAAATTAATGCTTTCAGTGGAAGATCACAGGATGCTTTGAATAAAGCTTTACAAAAGTGCACAGTGTTCTTACACACAAACTATTTGGTATTAATAGTATCTCTTAAATGACAAGGAAAGTGAAATGTGCCAGATTTGTGAAGCTGGAGGAATGTTTGCTCATTATTTTGAAAGAGATAGAAAGTGCAGATGGAGAAGGGAGGATTGAAACCTAGGTTTGGAGCAAAAATTCCTATGGGCTGTCATCATGGATGTGGTTTGGAAAACCTTCATTTTGTTACCTTGTGTCTGTCAATTGGCTTTGTAGGTGGCTGAGCATGTTTCTGAGCAGGTTGAGAGAGAAGAGAGTGTTCACCAGTGCAGAGTAATGCAGAGCAGAGGAAGCTGCTGTGCAAACTCTCTATTTGACAATGTGGCAAACCAGGAACTGCTATAGCACTTTTCTGAAATAGGAAATAGATGCAGCCACAAAAGACAAGTGACTGGCTGGAGCCTATAATAGAAATATGAAGTTCCAAGAAGTAGTCTTTCAGCCTACTTTGTGTTTGGATAATAGTTCAAAAGCTGAAAAAAAAACAGTGCACAACCTTGCCTGCAGAATTACAATTGGCAACATTTAAACCTGCATGTCCACAGTATGGTTATGCTTTCACAGAATGTTTTGGGTTGGAAGAGACCTTAGGGATCATGTAGTTTGAACCCCTCCTGCCGTGGGCAGGGATACCTTCCACTAAAATAGGTTGCTCAGAGCTCCTTTCAACCTGGCCTTGAACACTTCCAAGGATGAGGCATCCACAGCCTCTCTGGGCGACCTGTTCCAGTGCCTAACAGCAAAGAATTTCTTCCAGAAATACAGTGATGCCTTTATCCATGCTGCTTGGTGTCACCGAGATGCAGGGACCCTTCATAGTGGGGGGATCATTGCTTACCTGTTCCCAGCTTTGGAATGTCTCTGTCCTGCCCATGCTCCAGTTCTCCTCTGCCACAGGCTTGATGTGGGCTTACAAAAATAGTTTGGTTTGCTTGAAACCAGCTCACTGAGAATGGGAAAGATCCCCGTTGTCTCAGATGGCTGGAGCTTCTTTCTGTATTTCAATTGAGTTGTTAACAGGGAGGTGTGACCTTTCTGTGAGCAGGTGAGAAGTGAAAGTTCTGCCTCTCCCTTGCTTGGATGCTAGCATGCTCAGAAATGAGGAAATAGCTAACTTTGTGATGGAGGCCAAAACACTAAAAAAACCCCCAAACCCACTTAATCAGAGAAGTGAGTCCTCAGCTTGATTATTTAGGAATAGCTACATGATGGTCAGGGTGTGTTCTCCTGATGGACAAGTATGGCCAATGAATCATTTCAGTTTTAAATGAGCTGTGGTAAATATGTTCTAATATCCTAGGGAAGGCTTTGTGGCTAGTAATTAATTCTCGTAATTAATTCTGCTGTTGGGCTAGGGTTCAACAAATGACTGCACAGGTTTTACTTAAGCAACACTAACCTGAGGAGTTGTGTTGAAATTTCTTTGACCTTTGTTAAAAAGTTAAAGCTCTATTAAAGTTTAGCCTAGGAGAACACCTTTAGGTCTACATTATATTCCTGTTCTGTGAATAAATCCATGTGGGAAAAACAGCACTGAGCACTTGGGTCTGGCATCGAGACCCTTGCTTTTAAAGGGAATCCTCTCATACAAGCTATAACATCAGCTGACCTCACCACCTCTGGCTCTGCTGTGACAATGGGCTCAGATTCTTCTGGCCCTGCTCCCCTTCGTGCTAATTTTCCAGCACACCACTGCAATGCTGGTGCCATTTGTCTTAAAGATAAAGTGCTCTTACTCTAAAAAAGTGAAAGTAGTACAACTGAATTGCTACTTTTGTCTATAAATATTACTGCTATTTAATAATGATGATAGGAATTCTCTTTTTTTGGGCTGAAAGCAGAAGCAGCACTGTGTTCTGACTCAAGTTCAACCTCAGGGTTTTTTTTATAGTCATTAAATGCCTTATTGTATTTAAAAAAACAAAACAAATATTTTTGTTTTGGAAGAGTGAGTATCTGATATGACAGCATAGAGCAAAAGTTTATTATGCATATACAGTTGAAATAAGTTAACTTGTTTAAACTGTATTGTAGACGCAGTGCTTCTGCATTTGAAAAAGTTTCATGACTTCGTATAACCATATCAACATGTTTCCATAGTTAATTTCCAGCCTACAATTCTATTATCCCTTGTCTAATGGAACATCATAATATTAAGTAAACTAATAACCCTAATGTTAATGTTGCTGATGCTTTATTAGATACTACATAAAGAAAAAACCCAACCAAACACCAAAACAACAACAACAAAACGACGAACTGCAATCCTGCACTGACTTAACCAGGATATGTTTTAACTCGTGAAGCTTTTCTCTAGGGGGAGGGTGGAGGTCACATCTAAAAATGCTGTATCCAGTGCTCAAAATGGAGCAGCACATAACAGTATGCTGAACTGTTGTGTACTGTTGCTTGAGAGGACATCAAATATGCACCCAGTGCTGTTCAGCAGTTCTCTGCAGAGAGGAACAGACCACGCTGGGACTTCCATCACTTTTATGTATGTCCACATATATGCAGCAAATAGAGAATTAATGTAGTGAGTATGAACAGGTGATGAGGCAATGTGATTACTTGGAAAGTAAAAGGAGAAGTAACAGCCTTTAGTTGGTAAAACTGAGGTCATTTCATTTCAAGGTCACTGGTAATTATACTGAACAAAACTATTTATTTCTAAATTTGAAAATGCCACCAAAAAACAGGGATATGGCATATATGTCCTCTGTCACACAAGGAGTTAATTTCCTTTTGGTGTGGGCTTATTTGAGTAGTCTGAATGTTAGCACAGGCCAGTCCAAGTCTGTACATTATACAGAGGGTAGGGCTCGCTACGTTCAGGAGGGAGTTTACATTGGAAGGGAGCTGGGGTGGTGGGAAGAAGCTAAAAAACACGGAGGCCTTGCAGCACTGCTAAAAGAATGGATATGTTTTTTGGATGCAGAAGCCAAACATGTCTCTCTAGTAGCATACAATGTTTATCAGTGTATGATGGCACAGGATCATTACTGGAATACAGAGTCCAATTCTTATGTGCCTGCAGAAAGCGAGAGATTGATTACAGTTGGAAAACCTGTTTTACTGTTACACTTTTTTTTTCAAAATAAAAAGCTTTGCACCCTTGCTTCAAGTTAACTGGATGAGTTGTATTTTGCAAATATCTATACAGGAAAGAAAGTACAAAACTTCAGTTTAGTAGGAGGAGGTGTAATGAGATTGAATAGCTGAAAGTTGAAACCAGATGAATCTGGGCTACTCATAACACACAAATGATTAAACAGAATAAATTATTTGCTTAAACAGCTCCCTTTGGATGTGACGGATTCCTAACCACTTGTCTGGGAATTAGACCTACATGTTTTTAGCAAGGGGCAATATTGCTATGCATATGTTTACAGCAAGCAATATATCTGCGTGTAGGTCTGTGGCACACCTTGGGTGGAAGGTCAGGCTGGTGATTGTAATGGGCTGTTCTGTTTTCCACATCTGTGCGAGGTGGGTAGAGACCACCTGATGCTGTGAAATACTGTATCAGCCCAGTCTCCTGAGTATCATCTCTAGGAGGCTGGGAAGGTTTTCTGGTTTGTTGTTTCTTTTTTCTCTTTGGCAAATCTGCTGGGTTTTGATTCGTGACTCAGAAGGGAGAAAGTAGAATTTAAGTCCTGCCTACCCATACATGTGGAGAGTGGCTTCTGTAGCTAGACTACAGAGAGTCCTGAGGGGCTTTGGGGTTTTTTATTTAATAGTTGAGGGTGTGGGGTTTTTTTGGTTTGTTTCTTTGAGGAAGATTAAAGGAGTCAGATAAGTCAAGTTTTGCATCGGTGCAGGTATCCTGGTGGAGAAAAGAATGGGACTAGCAGAATAGAGAGAAAAATGAATTTATGATCAAGGGTTTTACTCAATTTTTGTTTGATCTTACAGGAAATAGGTGAATTTGCACAGGTCATGGAAAAAGAAAAGCTAATGCACTAGGGAGCTTCTGTCATTAGGTTGGTTTTCCAGATTTACTCCATATCATTAACAACTGATTATTTTTCTTTGCCTGGTGACTCTTTGTTCACCCACATAAAATAAAATCTGTGTTAATCTAATTTCAAATAGAGATGTGTTTCCATCACTGTGTCAAACTTCGGGCACACTTTTTGCAATGTATTGCTGTGTGTTCCACAGGGGGAGGGAGGTCAACACTAGGTGAGTTGCCTGCCTGCCTCTGAGTGTGCCTCTTTGGGTTGGAGTTGGGGACATGAGGTAGAGCTGTGTGACACTGCAGCACCTGGGCAGTGGACCCAACATAGCAATTCCATCATTTTCACAGGGGTGAAAATAAAATTCATACATGCAGTTTAAAAGCAAAGGACTTGGCACTTCTCCCTGCAGTAGCAATGCTTGTGTAGAAGTCTCTATCTGGACTGTGGTGGTGGGGAAGCCTTTTGTGGGGAATGAAGTTTTGTGTTTTAATGACAATCCAATGTTCTCGTTGCATTTGTGATGTTACAGCAGAGCTCTGTTTCACTGAGGATGGGAAGCTCCATGAGCATGGCGGAGAAAATGCCGCTGCCTTCACTTCTGACACGTATTATGTGTGAATTATTTATGGTACTTCATTGCCAATGGAGTGTTCTGTAGTATATTTGTAAATAATAAATTCTTTATGACAGGACATCTGTGTCTGTGGATCCTGTCTCACGGAACTAGTTTTCTGAATACACTTTATGATAAGATATCTATTTCTTTTCCCAGGCTGTCCTGTAATAAAGTATCTTTGTATTCCTGGTATAAGTTATCTGTTCTGATTCCTAAATGATATATGGATATATACATGTGTAGAAGTTTGTACTGTTTGTTGTGAGCTGATACGGTGTTAAGTTCACTTTAGTAGGATACCTTTATATGTAAACAGTCTGATTTTTTTGTTCTGCAAAATGAAGTTAGTGAAAGACTTATGTGCCTCATAAATTGTTTGCTTCTTCTAACCTTCCTGAAGAGAACGTATTTCGTAAGACAGTACTGGGGGTTTTTTTAATTATTATTTTTTAATTAATAAGAACTAGTTTCTGGTTATGCCAGTAGTTTGTGGGGGTAATGAAATGCTAAGTGGTGTACAGCTCAATGATGAAACAAGAAATGCAGGATGAATGACATGACTTTGGGAATAACATTTTCCCTTGCTTTTCTATGCTGCCTCATTGAGGGAGGATTTGAGGTTAACCACCAGTGGGTGACTGAAGGGGTTGGCATTGCCTGTGCTGACTGACTGGCTTGTGCAGCTCTCTGGTGAACCAAGACAGTGAAGAGATCCCAGTTGGCAAAATAATTTTCCACAAGGGAAAGGCCAATTTATCAGCAGCCCATTTCAGTAATCTGGTTTTCTGTGTGGTGCACAGCTGGATTGGGCTATCTCAGTGACGGGGCAGCTGCCTGGGATCAAGGCTAGGAGCTCTGCAGGGCAGATGTGCTGCAGATCCCTGGGCAGGGTGGGAGGATGGCTATGCATGGTCGTGATGATATGGAAGTGTGTTTGGAGTGACTGCAAATGGAACAGCATCATTACCATCTTACCCACATCTGCTGAGCCAGTGTGTTATGTTGGTTACAGTGCCACATGGATGAGAAATGTGCCAAGAGGGAAAAATGCTTTAGTTTTGGTAGGCTAAAAAAAAAAATAAAGAAATACTGTTATTTTCAGTTTCTGAAAAGGATGGGGAGTCTTCCATTAAATTATCTTCTGCTTACCCTCCCTTGGTGCGAGCCTGGTCCCCTGCTGTCCTCTCCTTATCCCCCCATCACTTCTCTTCCCTTTCTTCTCTCTGCCCCATAATTACTCTCAGGAGCTCAGTACCAGTGGCCAGTTTTGCAGCTAATGTACTGTTGTAAGCCTTTTGAAT
This sequence comes from Platysteira castanea, assembly GCA_013397175.1. Lineage (NCBI taxonomy): Eukaryota > Metazoa > Chordata > Aves > Passeriformes > Platysteira > Platysteira castanea. Next base: position 1,007,164 of record VYXC01004914.1, on the reverse strand, counting down.
TCCCTCAAAACGAGAAGTTGACGCTGGGTGCCTGCCTGGCCCTGTGTGCTGCTGCAGTTGCTTAGCAGCCAGCGGGAGGGTCCGGGGAGGAGCGGCTGGGCGCTCCCTGCATCATCTGCGGGGAGGCAGGAGAGTGCAGTCATTACTGGGGAGCTCCGTTCGCATCCTGCTTTCCGCCTCTCCCGCGTGCTCACGCACACCCTCGCCTGCCTCTGCTCAGCAGCTTCTCACGAGCTGGGAAATGGAGTTTCCTGCATTCAAGCAACCCTCGCTGCTTGCAGGCTCACACGAAAAGAGGCAGCAAAACCATCCCAGGCAACTGCGAGGCCTTGGTCCAGAGCATGGCGAATGTACTGCGTGGATGTTTTACCATCTCTTGAGAGAGTGGCCTTGGTTAGGTACCTCAAGGTCATGATTTTGCACACCGGCCTCTTAAGTTTTCCATTTTTAGTTGTAGGGTACTCATCACTTCTCATCACTTTTCCTTGTGGGCTCTGACAGAGTAGCTCTGCTCAGTGTTCCTGTGTTATCTTGGAGAAATTTCCAGCTTTCAGCCAAAAAGTTGTGGCCTCTTCTGTCACCAGGAGTGCTAGTAAAGGCCGCCAGCCGCTGCCTTGGCCTCACTGCTGCACGGTGGTAGAGATCTTGGATAGCGGGTGGGCTGTGACTGGGGAGGCTGAGGTGTGCTGGATTACTCTGGGGTTGCCTCAGGGAAAAATACACCTTGAAAACACAGCAGGTGGCCAAAAATGATGGTGTCTGTTCAACTGCCATGACAGTTTTGTTACACTTCAGGACTGGAGGCACAGGTCTTTGAAAAAGTATGGGTACTGAGATGTCACTTGTAGAACTTCAGCTTCGTTCAAGAGGGGTTTCGGTAAACTTGACCAAAGAAGAAAGAATTAGGAGTGCCTCAAACCCCTGGTATATCCAATTACCCAGCTCACTGCATATCTTGCCCTGGTTGTAAATGTCAGGGTAATGTACTGTTTTGGAGCAGAAGCTGTCTCAAAGCTGTGAAATGTCCACTGCAGTGGGATCCTTCCTTGCTTATTTCTTCTTTAAGAATGTTTATTTCTGATGGGCACCTCAGATTTCATAGATGTGAATGATCCAAACAGAGCAGCTGTTGGCTGTAACAGTCGCACATCAGCCGGTTTGGTGTGTCATACTTTTCATTTTAATGCAGATTCCTGGATAGCCACAAACCTAGAGTTGGAGGAACAAGCACATGATTTATATGAAGAAATATAGTGGGGAGTGCTTGGATTTTCTTTTTATAAGGCTAATTGTGTTAATTTGCTTGAGACACAATTATCTCAATGGGATTGATTTGTTTAATTAACTCGGGATGCCTGCAGGTGAAATAGTGAATATAAATAGAAGGACAGTGGGGAATGCATCACTAATGTTTGTATTGCAGAAGGATTGACTCATATGTAAATGAAGTGCTGCAAGCCTGCCAGGCTAACCTAGTTCTGGGGTGGTTTCTAGATAGAAAAAAAAAAATCTCATGCTGTCATGCATAACACAGGGCTCGTACACTCAGGAACAAGTTGGTGAGGAGTGTACGCTGTAGTACTAAGGACGAACATACCTTGCTCCTGTTGTAAATACCTTGTGTACGAGCGCTTCCGTGAACACGGCGAAGGGATGGTGTTCCAAGGACGTAGTTTGTGCCAGACCACTGTGATGGCACTGCCCTGATGTAACCCAGCAGCTATTTCAGAGTGTCAGTCTGCGGTGGTGAGAAATCAGTGCGGTTTCTTGTTCCCAGCATTCTAAGGGCCACTTCTGAACAGAGCAGGCTGCCCTGTCCGTAGCATTCCTGGGGTGAAAGCCTTGTGGCAAAGCTGTACGTGTTCTCCTGCTCGCGGATTCCTCTGCCTTACTGTGTGGACATACCACTCTGCAGAGGATCAGGTATCTTAATAGACCAGTTCTGCAACCTGTGTGTGTGTCCTTTGCCTGCTGTTTGCCAGGGCCATATCCAACACTCTTAATGTGTCCTTTGTTCTAAGGTGGGTGGTTATGTTCGAGGCCCAAAGGGGAAATTCTGAGTCTTTTCTGTCAGTTTGGTCCTGTACCATGAAAATCTTACTTCCTACAAATATAGAGGACAGATTGGTGTTTCTGATCTTTTCCCTACCTAAAGCAGATTACTAGTTCTCATAAAATTCTAGTCTTTCTCTGAAACTTGAGGAGATCTTCATCGTAGCTTGTGGCAAAATTGTGCAAAATTGAGCGTTGAATATAAACAAAATAAAACTAGATCAACAGACCACTGCCACAGAACCAAACCAACTAAACAAACACACATTTCCTTTTAGCAGCTCCAAGTGTATTGCTGTTTAAAAAATGCCTTTGCTTCTGCATGACAAGAGTAGAGTGTATAGGAGCACTGATGTCTTTACCATAATTCCATTTTTTTTGCCATCCTCAATAGTTTATCCATCTCCCATTAGTGTGGTTGCTTCAAGCATCTCCATTTCCTTTTGCACAAAAATCTGTCTTTGTTCCAAATTATTCTTGTCCCCGTTTTCTGAGGCTTTTACTACATCTGCTATCTCAAGAAGAGATCAGATGATAGGAGCTGAACACAGCACTCTGATGGAGAACACGCTTCTGATTTATGCTGTGGCACAACAATGTTGTAGGTCTTATCCATTAGATAATCATGTGAATGCTTTCGTTTTGAAAATGGAAAAAAATAATATTTCTAAGTTATATCCTTGTATATCTAGCAATGTGTTTCATTTATTTGGTGAACACTTGATTCAAATATTGAGTTACTCCAGAACCGTTAAATCCAACAATCAGTTTTGAGTGCTTCACATTTTTCATTTAAATGCACTTTGCTTTTTATTGATCTGCAGTGGATTTAATTTGCCCCTTGGTCTGGCCTTGCATGGTTCATCTGGAATTCTTTCCAGTCTTTTCTGGTTTTGAACAGCTGTAAATTTTGTCATCTGTGGGATTTTAGCTGTTCAGATTTTTGGTGGGGAGGGGAGAGAAGGTGTTGCCCTGCTGTTTTTCAGTTCATTCAAGACTATACGATACACTGCTATCCTGGTACAGAGCTGAGGGCATCCTCTACTGACTCTTTTTTTTCCCTATTGAAAGCTGATTGTTTTGTTCTCATGCATTTTCTATGTCTCTCTGCTGCTTTCAAATCTACACACATGCTCTCCCTAACAAACCTCAATTTTCTTAGAAGCATAAAAGGATTTTTTCAAATATCATTTCAAGTGCAATTCCCAGCCTCTTTGAGTCCATACTTAGGTTGACAAGCCAAAAGTACTCATTAACAGCAAAGAGAAAAGTATGGAAGTGTTTATGTGTTGGAGAAAGTAGGCTTGGAAAATTGTATCTTGTCAGAAATAGTAGAGTTGTGTGCACCAAGTCTATAGCTCTTCCACCTTCAGGACACACTTGCTCCAGCCTTTGTTTGCCTTGTTTTTTGTTATATGCTAAATCTTTCTGTGGGCTCATTTTGAATGCGGAGAACTCTTTCTGTCTGTCACTTGAAATAGTTTGAGATTGTCCTGCTTTATTATTTGTCTACCTGAAGGAAAACTGTGATTGGGGTTTTTTGGGTGTTGGGGCGGGGAGAGTGCTGTTCGATTTTTGTATCAAGTCACTCAGCTTTTTTGCCTCTGCCTTGTTCTGAAAAGATTCCCTTTCCGTACATGTCACAGACAGGACATCTGTCTGTGTTTTAAATGTCATATAAAAATATTGGAACCCTCAAGAAACGTCACACTTCTTCCATCTTGCCACCAGCCCACCGAGTGCTGGTACTCTGCTGTCAGGTAGAGACCTCGACCTTTGAGGTGTTTAACACAGATGCTGTTTTGCTCTGGCTTGCAAATGCCTGTTTCTGTCCTGCCTGTCATGTGGGGTTTAGCAGGCTTTCGACTAGAGCTAAGTTTACCCAGTAATGCCAGTTTATCTTTTTCAAGTTAATACTACAAAGGCAGGTGGTGGGCAGCCTTTGTAACTCACATCACTGATCTCCCAGCATCTGTGGGTGTGAGGAGGGGTTTGGTTCCCTTTTGCCTGTTTTGTTTGGGTTAGGGTAAGATGGCAGTATCTGAGGGTGATTTGACATCTGTTGTAGGAAAAATTACAAGGAGACTTTCCTAAAGTTTCTCTGAAGCTCAGGAGTTAAGGAATAACAACTCTTCTCTCCAGGACACAGTGTCTGACCCAGTTATGTAGATTTCACTTGCAAGGTTTCATTGACGTAAATGAATTTTGGTTCTGCCTTAAAACCACTGCAAGAAAAGTTCTTTGTGTAAGTTTCAGTTTATGTTTGGTTTTTTTAATGTTACACTATTGAAGTATTAAATAACTTAATACTGCAAGAGCTTATTCTTTCCAGTCCATGGCTTTCCCTGAGGAAAAAGTAAATACACCTCCTCAGAGACACTTTGAAAATGATGCTCCACAGATGTGCAGGGATGCACACACACATGTGTACACCCAGACAGCACCGTGAGCTCCGCTGTGGAAGCCTGTGGTGCAAGGGGGTAAGACTGTGGAGGAGGCACAGTAAGCTGATCTGACTGGAAACTGTCTATCAGAAGTCATGGAAGTATCATGCTTTTACCATGTACTTATTTTATGCGTTCAAATGCATACTCAGACATGCTCAAAAATATTTTTCCAGTCCATGTTATTTCTAAATAAGGAATTACTTGCACGGAAAAATCGCAGTGTGCTTTTCTACAAAATTACAAGGAAGTTTCTTCCAAGCTCTGCAGAATAGTGAACTCTAAAGCATTTCTAGGCATTTTTTTCCTGTCTATAACTTGAATCAGGAAAACACATTAATGTGATTGGTGCATTTAATGGCCTCTCAGGTTTCTTAAAGCTAGGTTCAGAAACTTGCACAATAGATTATAGTAGATTACTATTGGCCAGGTAAAGAAAACCAATTGTGAAAGGCACATCAGGCACTTCAGAGGAAGTTAAATTCAAGTTGAAATCATTGTTTCTCTTGGGCTGGATATTTACAGGAATACAAACTGAGTAATGCAGCTGGGTGGAGAGGGTAGGTTGCGTCTGCTGCAGGAACTGCTTGCGAAAAGGCAGCACTGATACGAAAAGTAACAAAGGGACCTGGACATGGACTAAGGAGTACGTTGATTCCAATTATGGCTTAATTTTTAAAAAGTCTTACAAGATGATGTTGTGAAGAACCATCAGAAATATAATGAAAAACTAGGAAAGATGTCAGGTAAAAAAAAAAAGTCAAAGAACAAGGATGGTTTGGAAAAGGTTCAAGGTTTTTGATACAACAAAGGCTGTATGTTGCTGCTCTTGAAGTATGCCATGCAAAGCTCCAACTGTCTCTTCACTGCAGGGATGCCTTTTTTTTTCTCTGTGGTATTTTAGAAAGCCACATCTTCAAGTAAAATTGAATCTGACTTGCTTTTTTCTTTATATTGTTGACACTGAATTACTTGCTTATTGGATACATGCTTGTCATACAGGCCATCTAAGATGCCACTGAGGGTTGGTAACCTTGAAGAGTATTTTCTGTGTGGTTTTAAATATAATACATTCTGAAATGAAAAATGCCTTTCTCCATATTACTTTATAAGATTTAAATATTTTTCCCCTATTGCCCTCACTGGAGTGCAGAAAATAGGTTGACTGAAAGGCTGACTATCAAATTAAATTTGTGCATGTTTTAAATAACTTTTCACATTGAATCTCTAGAGATTTTTATCCCTGTATCTGCAGAAATGTCATTTGAAATTTTTCTTCCTCCCAGATTTTACCAGGGCAAAATTTCAAAAATGTATGCATTCATTTCCTTCACCCTCTTTCTTCCAGTTCTGCACCAAGTTGTGCCTCTTCTCCTTCCTTTGGGTGTCCTTTCCTAGTGCTGCTCACCCACCCAGATGAGTGTAAGCTTGGGATACACAGGCATACCTGCTTCCATGAGGCAGCTGTGACTGCGTGTGTATGGATTTCTGTTTGCAATAAACCAGCTTGTTTATACCTACATGCACAACATGGCTGGTGACTGGAGGAGCTTCTTAGCACTACATAATATTCTGTGTGAGGGGCGGTGGTTAGAGTTGGGAATAACTAGTCCACAAAGTAGGGCGAAGCTGTTTTTACAGGAAAACTTGCTCTATTTTGCATCTGTTTCTTTTGAGTGATAAGTTGGGGGGAAAAATCATGATTTTTGCTCTTAATTCTGTGAATTCCTGTAATGTTCAGAAAAAATGTGAATAGCATTTACAAGATTATTGAAGATTACGCAATGGTCCCATATCTGTGAGCAGTTCAGGGAAAAAAAGTCACTGCTACTTGTACTGTCACTTAAATATGATATGAGAGAGACACTTCCCTCCCCTGCTTCCTGCCTCCTTTTATGTTCTTTGCAATGTGAATATACTAACATCTATTTGAAAGTTATTTTTGTCACCTAGGCCTTCTCTTTCACATCTACCTCAGAAGCAACGCATGCATCTTGGCGGCATGTGTTTGTTTAATCTAAGGAAGAGCAAAACTTATTCAGATGACCGCAGAAGCAGAAACAATTGTTTGCCTCAAGATCATGGTGTACATTTGTTTATCTCACCTTTAAGGTGTTTTGTAATCACTTTTTCCCAGATCCAAAAGATAATGTCCTAGGAGATAACAGCTAATAGATGCAAATACTGTGTGAATTATACTTGCACCTACTTGCATCAGTCACCCTGTGCGACAACAAAGGAAGAAAAAGCAAACAGATAGTGGTCCTTGTTCTGCACTGTGTTGAGGGTCCTTGACTTGCCCTGAGACAAACAAACAAAATGGATGGATACAATAGAGTAGAAATTACTTTATTTTTTTTCCACTCTCAGCTCTTCACCATGTCTGATTCCGCATAGCTGTGATGGAACTGTTGTTTTCGAGTGTTAAATAATATACATACTTATATAAGAACGAGCTCAGTCCCTTTTTTGTGGGAGTGGTACTGTGTGTTAGGATTTTTTTTTTTTCAGACACGACAGTAGCTTTAAGGGCTGCTGAGATCCTCGTATAATTTTTTCCTCACAGTGCTGTCCAGTGGGAAGGGCCAGCTGGTCGGTGACTTGTCCGTGGGGCACCTGGGGCATTTGCTGCGTGCCACGCGGTAGCTGGTAGCACGCGCGGCACTTGGGTACGTTCCGCGGCCGTGCCGATGGAGGTGCTTCTTGAGGTGGTTTGCTGTGGGTGGGCAGCTCTGCGTGTCTGGGGGCTTTCAGCTGGGTGGGTGGGTGGGTGGGTTTGGTGTGTTTTAGTGTTAAACACAGTTCCAGCGGTGGTTCTCTTGTGGTTCTCTCGCATAACAACAGGAAAGTATTGGATCTTTGATGTTTGCCTGGCAGACAGTTTTCCCTCCTCTGTGTTTTGTGCCACTTGCATCTGCCTCATCAGAGCCTGCTTTCCTGTAACCTTGTCTTCATTAACAGCATGTTGTAGCCCCTCTACAAACGAGATGATGTCTTGTCCCTAATAGGCTGATAATGTTTAGCTGCAAAAAAGGCTTAACTGAACTTACTGCAGTTGCAGTTTATTTCAAAAGACGGAAGTATCAATAATGGAATGTTCTAAGTTGTCCTAAGTTTAAGCTTCTGATTGGACCAGCTGATTTCCTTCGACATCTGACTTGTCCTTGCATTCAGTAGGGACAAAGGGTCTTTTCTGTAGGGCAGTTCAGCAGAAACTGAATTTCAGTGCTCTGGTCACATTCTCTTCTGGAAACTTTTTCTTCTGTTTTCTTTTTTTTCTGTTCTGTTTTCTCGTCTTTTTTTTATACTGGCTGTAGAGGAAACCTGGAGACACGAACCTACCAAGCTGTTGGTGGTATCAGTTGCAGAGTTGTACCCACAGTTACCAGGTAGGGCATCTTTGGACGGTGATAATGAAGGCATTGGTCGGAAGACCTGTTAAAGGAGTTTGCCCAGTGCAAAGTGTTTTTTACAGACTTGAAGGAATGCTACGTCTTAAAGAAATAAAGATCTGCATTTCTTGCTCTTCTAAATGCAGGCCTTTGTAAATTACAGCAATACAAGATCATCTCTAGAATCTTCCCTCTGTTAAGAGCCGAATACAAATTGAAACTACCTGTAGTCAAATGGGTTTCAGAAAGTAGCACACATCTTACTCCTTTCTGTGAAGTGCTCGCTAGCATATGAGCATCTGTATACAGATAGATCCCTCCTGTGCTGCTGAGAGACATTTTCTAAGGTATTAGAAACTGCTTCAAAATATGTTGAATGGTAGCCCAAAATGTAGGTGGTTCTTTCCTAAGTGAACCAACAAGCCAGGGAGGGGAGTAGCATTTGAGAGAGCATGCAGGTATTTGACACAACCTTGTGAATTTGAAAAAATGGAAAATTCAGTATCTGGCACAATTTGGAGAAGTGCTGTTAAACCAGGCAAAATTTATTTTGTTTCCATTTTAGAAATAAAATGAAAAATGGCTGTAGGATTTTTCCCCTATGATGTTACATTTTGAACAAAAGCATAACAAGTTGGACAAGGCTGCTGGACAGGGTCCTCTGTGAAGGGAAACTGTGGGAGAAATAATGTGGTCTGAGCCTGTGTGAGCCCTTTGACTGAGCAAGCAGGTCTGCTGTCCATTACTGGAGTTGTTTCTGGCTGTAAACTGCAAACTGAGGGGTAGAAGGGTGAGGGTGGTGTCACTCCAGCCTGGACTGTTGGCATGTGAGGAGGGAGCAGTGCCGTCTGTGAGGGGCTGCTCCTCAGCTCTGTCACCGAATGGAGTGTGGTGGCAAAGTTGAGTTTGTTGCTTGAACAGGTGAGGTCAGTCCTGCTCTGGTTTCAAGGAGACAATTCAGCCATTTTTTTTTGAGATTTCAGTAGCATGTTGCCTGCTTGTCTGCACTAGTTTCTCCCACATATGGATTTTGTGGGAGAAATCACATGGTTTCTCTACACTTCCTTTCACCTCCTGAGTGCTGCTGTTGCTCCAAATAGTGCAAAAGGGGCTGCCTGGGCAGACCCCAGCTTTGCTTGTTAGCAAATTCTGGTTGAATTTAGGTCTTCACTCTGGTTGAAGTCAGTAAATGTGATCTTTCTGAGCAGAAAAGACAAATTTCTATCTCCAGTGGTCACTTCTTCTTTTCAGGGTAGAGAGAATGGGTTCAAATTTATATTTTGATGGAAAGTAGATTTAAATATTATTAAAATGAGATCTTAGGAAAAAGTGTTTTATGTATTTATGGAAAAAAAAAGAACTATGTTAGATAGTTCCTTGAGGTACATGTACTTGTCAGAGAATTTATTATTTGAGTCCTGTGGTCTTTCTGAATGCATTTGATGTGATCGTTATTCACTTGTACCATTTGTTTCCTGTCTCATTATATAAGTTTGCAAACCACTCTAGGGTTGCCTTTACTTTTATTTGCATTAGAAACTGCACCATAAAAAATGTTCTCCTTGGGTTGCCTGCTGCTGAGCCAAGAGCTGTAAATAAAGTGGTTTCTAATTGAAATCCAGGAGAACCACAGAACCATTATAATTAATGTACCCTCTGGTTTTTCTCTCTCTTTTTTTTAATATTACCACATATCTTTTTCTATAAAGTGAAACAAGCTTCTCTTCTTCCTAGTTACCCTTAACTTGAAATAGTCACATCTTGCTGTTAGTGTTTCCATGCACTTTTCTGTATAAATGAACAGTGCGAGTAAGAATACTTGAGGTGGGGGTTTCTTGTTGTTTTGTTTTAAATTTTTTTCCTTTCTTTTTTTTCCAAATTTTTTTATTTACAGAGTTTACTTATAAAGACGTACAGTTTTGGACAAGAGTAAGGAAAAAAATTTGTGGGTAAGCTTGTTATGAGCATCTTGTGATCTATGGGCAGATATTACTGAGAAGTGGTTTTCTGCTTTTGACTGGGAGGATGGGCACATGTTGCCACTCATGTTTTAATGGAAAACTCCATCTGCTGTCAAGCCAAGTTCCTTTCTGAACATGAAAGTTTTGTGCCAAATGCAACATCAAATCCAGATAAAAGTGGTGGGGTGTTTGCTTCAGCACTCTGTAAATGTTAAAACCCAATGTGTTTAGGAGGGTGGGCAAATCCAGATCATCTTATGTATCTGGTTCTTTGCTTATTTTAAAATGGCAAATACATATCATTCCAGTTGGTTGTTAATTTGAATCACATAGGCAGGTATTCTTTTGATCTGTAAACGGCTGTTTTGTTGGGGATTTTTTAGTTAACTAGTTTGGTATTATCTGCTTTATTCGTAGACTTCTCATCACAGATTACCTAATGTGTTGGATTCCTGTCTCTTGTGCTGTTATTTTTACCCTTTTTGCAAAGGCTGGTGCTATGCCACCAAAGTGATATTTTTTTTCTCCCAGTGTTAAGGAGATGCAGTGAGTCTGTCATCCATTCTTAAGGTTCAGAATCCATAATACTCATGTGTTTTGCTCTAATAATCTTCAGTGTATTTTTTTTTTTATTCTGCATATTGACAGGGTAATTTTTTGTTCAGATATGACAGCCATGAATCATTCGGCAAGTTACTTGATTCACATGGATGATGATTCTCTTTTTTTTTTTGAAGCACCTGGTGGGGAAGGCAAGAACTCTTTTCTTGCTACTTTACCGGATTTAGGAGTGGGAGCTGTGAGGGTCTTTGCTTATCCTGCTTATTAGAACCAAAGCAGATGCTAACAGCCCTGTGAGCCTAGAACTCCTTGTCTGCGGTGGTGCTTAAGGCATTGGGATGGAGTCAAAATCCTGAATTATGTTAGGGTTTCCCATCTTAGCTAAGGTCTTTAGTTTAGGACCTTCCAAAAGACAGGAACTCACAGGAAATTGTGACATTCCCAAGTCCAGGGCAACTTTCTTTCCGATAATAACTGAGGCAATTTATCCTTTTGAGGATATGGCTAAAATTGAAATGGAAATGAGCCTAGTTGCCAAAGTCTTGCCAGAGATTCTATTTTTACTGAGCGTCATCTTGTTGTTAAGAGCCTATTGAAGCTGAGAAATAGAAGTGAGATCTGGAAGAAGTAGGTGATGGTGATTTAAAATATATGAAATTGTTCTGGTAATACGAACCAGAAACTTCTCGGTGACTCGGTGTTCTATTATTGTGGGCATATAAAATACACCATTCTTGTGCTTGTGTGAAAGATCTATGCCTGGGACAGCAGACCAGTAAAGTCGTGTCCACAGAGTTGTGCTGCCATTTTCATCTCGGGCTGAATGGACTGTGTAACCCCATAAAGATGTAAAAATAGTCATCAGCCACAAACTGCAGAGTGAAACCGCATGTCCGTTACCACTGCAGAAGTTGTACAGACTGGACTTGGTATTTGTCCTTTGAGAAGGATGGACAACTATGAGGATTCCCAAATCTTCTCTTCCTCACCAGACTCACCAGAAACCTCAGAGAGGTCTGTGGTCCATCCATCTCAGGATTTCATGTCTTAAGTAGTCCTGCATTATCCCAAGAAAATTACTAGTCATGTAAATGTTTTACTGTAAGAAATATTTTTCAGTTCAGGACTTCATAGCTCACACTAGTGAATAAATCATCAGAATCTCATCTTCAGGTTTTCCTGACAGGAACAGGTGTATCTATTGGAAATAATGACATAATCATTTATCAAATGGATCTCCAGAACTGTGCTGTGTAGTTGTACTGTGGTTTGCTGATCTATGTAGAGAGGCATGACCGGCTGCCTCAGCACTGCCTGTGCACAGAGTACCAGAGAGGGGTTTTTCTTCTTACACAAACACAGAAAGATTTTTCTCGGTTCATCGTCAGCTCTTGATGGCTTTGTGGAGAAGGAGAGCACTCCTGGGTTGTGGCTTCTGCTGATATACCAGGGGCAAAAAAAGGAGGCTGGAGCTGGCTGGAAGTAGGGCACACCAGACCAGCACTTCTCTGTTTTCAACAGGTGTTTGTATTGTGCAAAACCACTGTAATAGTTTTTGAGAAGAAAACATTATCTGTGTGTCAGAAGGTCACTGAGGAATGATGGCTGACACTTGCAGGGCTTCAGAAAGCATCAGAAAAGTTTGATAATTCAGGGTCTCTCTGTGAAGGAAGATAACTTTATGCCATCTCTCTTCCAGGTGAGGGCAGGAGATCTCTAAGGAATAGGGCATTGCAGTTGGTTTATTAAGACCATTTCAGCCTTGCAGAATTCAGGAAGGGTGCTGCAAGAGAGAACTCTGGAGTTCATGAGATTGCAGCTGGAACTTTCAGTGTGCAGAGGAATTTCAGTCCACTCTTGAATCTAGACTTGGTGTCCTGGCTTAACTCCAGCCAGCAACTAAGTACCATGCAGCCACACCCCAGTGGGATGGGGAGGAGAATCACAAAAGGTAAAACCCATGGCTTGAGATTAGAACAGTTTAACAACTGGAAGAAAGTAAAATAAAATAATAAGAACTGTAAGGAAAAGGGAGATAACAAAAATAGAGAGAAGGACAAGGTGTTGTTGCTCCCCCCTACTTGCCAGTGTCCAGCCAGTCTCTGAGCAGCAATCCTCCCCCCAGTGTAAATACTGGGCGTGATGTTCTGTGCTATGGAATATCCCTTTGGCCAGTTCAGGTCAGCTGTCCTGGCTGTGCTCCCTGCCAGCTTCTTGTGCACCTCCGCGCTGGCAAAGCATGTAAAACTGAAAAGTCCTTGACTAAGAGTGAGCACTTCTTACCTACAACTAAAACATGAGGGATGATATTCCCTCTCATCCTAAAACCAAAACATAGCACTCTACCAGCCACCGGAAAGAAAATTAACTCTATCCTGGTGGAAATCAGGCCACTGGCTAAAACTAATGCAGAAAACGGAGAGAGATGCAGCATTTGACATAGCTAGGCATTGCTGGAAAATATGCCAGTAGGATAACATGAGACTGAGAGATAAAATGATCTGAGTCCCACATTACCAGAGACATTAACCAAGGGGAAGATGAGGTAAAGAATGCCTTAAGATTTTTCTGCGAAATGGTCTTCCTCCAAGGCAATGCCCTGTAAAAAACTAAAATGAAAATCAAATCTGTACTGGGGTTCTCAATATTTAAAAAAAAAATTTAAAAAATTTTTAAAATTAGGCTTACTGAAGCCTCTTCACTTTTTGAAGATTTAGATTTTCATGCTGTTGTAATCTGGTACAGCATCTGATACAGACTTTTCTTGTAGCCTGAATTTGCAGCCCAGAAATGCTAAGAACATGACAGAAACAGTACTCTTGATTATCTTTTGTCTTGTGCAGTTACTGCTTTTCCAGAAGGCTTGTCTTCAAATCTCCCATAAGGACAATTGGATTTAAATTTTTTTTTTTTTTTTAAGGTAGGACCATTGCCTATTAAAAAAATAAAACATTGTTTTGTACAAGCCAAAATCATATTACTGTTGTTCTAGCCTGATTCTTGGCATCTGAAGGAAAACAAATCTTTGTGCATTAGGTATTCAGAGGCAACTTAAAGTCATATGTGCAGTGCCTTCGTTATATGTTATCCGTTCTTACTGTCTATTAACTGAAGCACAGTAATGAGAATTCTCTATTGCAAGATGAAGGAACAAATGTAAGTTTGTTCATACATAGGAGGAAACCCTTTAATAATCTTGTAACCCTACCTGGGAGGTTTCTGCTTGAGTTCTTTATCAGATGAGGCTGCTGTTGAACACCTACCTAACACTTCTACAGGTTGGTGCTTTCCTCCTTTGGGTGTAGTCTTGGGGAAAGGCTGTTTAGAACGCCCTGGTGCTATGCAGTCTGCACCCAAGTTCAAGGCCATGAGGTTTGGCCAAGAGGAATAATGGTGTTTCCTTAGCATGCGTGCTGGTGTGCCATTGGAGCTAAGCGCGGGCAAGCAAGGACAAGGCTCAGCATCTCTTGGACCTGCAGGCCACACGTGGCAGCACCAGCCTTCCCTGTCACAGCGTGCCACCATGCTTTCAGCGTGCGAATGGGTGTCACCATGGCAGGGCTTCTCGGGAGACCTGTGCCCCTGCTCTACCTTCCCTTGAGTCTGGCTGTGTTGAAGCTTTGGGGAGATCCCTAAGCTGCTTACTCTGGGTGAGAGAAGCTGAAGCACTGCCTGCTGAGGTCTGCCTGGTGTTTCCCGAGCTGCTTTTGCTTCTGATTTGATCAGCACACTTCAATGTCTCTCGCCTTTCGTTTCTGCTGAAGTTGTTTTTACCTCCTCTTTTAGCTTTTTTAAAATGAACTCACAATCCCTCCCCACTCCCATTCTACAGCTCCTAGTTATGTTATCTGGTGTTTGCGGTGATGAGGGTTGTTAGAAATGGCATTTTTGGCTGCATTTTTCGGTCATGAAGTCCACAGTCAGAACTAAAAATGCCTGAGATCCATGGCATTACTTTGCAATCCTTTGGTCGTACTGCTTGTAGCCACTATTTGCTTTAGCAGTTCCCAAGGGTGCTTCAGTGGGGGGCATCCAAGCGGCTCAGAATTACAAATTACTTTACCAGTCAGATGTCTCAAACAGATAATCCAGAGGTTTTAATCTGCTGTAAATGAAAAGTGAATAGAAGGGAAACCACGAGTGTGTCAGTATCATCATCTTCTTTCCAGAATCCTGTGATAAATCTGATAACACTGTTCTGAGAATTGCTTGCCTACTAATTATTGGAAAAGCATTACCTTTTCTTTGTGTCTGTAATTAGCATTTCAGCTTGAGTCTAAGGCCTGATGATAAATGAGCCATAGGTTCAGCAAATGATGAAAAACTGCAGTGTGTGTTTGCTTACTTTCTTTCTCCATAAAACAAACAAAACTTGAGTTGATCTCTGAGTAGAAATGCTGTCAGAAATGATGTGGTCTAAAGGAGGCAGTTGGTTTTATTTCTCCATTTCCTCATCGGGTGGCTCACAGTACATGTAAACAATGCAATAAATAAATAGTCCAAGTCCAATCTTAGCTAAGATAACCATGAAAAATCTGTTTATGTGTCCCTAAATCAGAAGACAGAAATGCATCTCCTGCGAACTGATAGGAGGGTTATAGAGTAAGTCTTTAAAAGTATGATCCGGAGCAGCCAAGATTTCCAGATAGCACACTATGAAACTTAATAGCCATGTAAAACAATTGATAACAAATGTTGATGTAAAAGTATTGTATGTCCGTTGAGATAAGTCTCTTAGGGGCAGAGAATAGACTGAAAAGTTAAGGCAAGCTTTGTGAAATGGTACTGAGGTTCTGTCTGCTGTGCTGGCTTGTGGGGTTTGAGACGCAGAACTCGGTACGTAGCCATGTGAACAACAGCATGTCTGAATGCCAGACTTCTCTGAACAGGATTTGTGCTAAGCGTGTTATCTGGTTTGTTTAAAGATACGAGCTTGCTCTGAAGGTGTTGGAGGTCTTTTGCAGACTATTTGGAGAGATAATTCATCGAGGCTTCTCTAAATGACAGCAGATGGGAAATCACAGAATTTAGCTGTAGTCTGATGTCTCAAGGAGAGATAAACCAGTGGACAGACTGTGGAAGGTTATTCCAGAGGGGAAACCTCAACAGCTTAAGTAAACAGGACTTGAGAGTATGTCCACTGCTACCTCCTAGCAACCAAAACTTGTGAGGTTCAATTGGCGCAGATCCACTTGCTTGGAGGACAATTATGCATAAGTCATGCTAGATTCAGGTCATTGTGACCTCAGACAAAATTTGGACTTGAAATGAGACATCCTCTGGCTCCTCTTGTAGAGCCCCCAGTTCCTCCATCTTCATGCAAAACACTGTGCCAGGGTGCCAGTGGGATTATGGGGAAATGTGGGCAGAGCCTGTTGGCTCTTGAATTGCCTGGGACAATAATTCAAGCTCTATCTGTGATAGAGTTGAAAATGGTATGAAAAGGTCAGGCATACTTTGCTTTCAGTTGGAGGCGTGATGTTTGGTAACATTTCAGTATTCTGAAGGATTTCTTGGTCAGCTGGTAAGACAGAGTCACAGATGACAAGCAAGTTTATCATCATCTTCAAAGTGTTTCCTACTTATAATTCACAAGAGAGGATGCTGTAGTGGTGTACTGTGCCTGCTATAGAGAAGGTTTCTTCCCTGGTGCTTGATAGGCACTCACTGGAAACTCCTTCTTCCTGTTCTGCTAAGAAACAAGATGGCAGTTTGATCAGAAATAAAGTTTTAGCTGTTCAATTATTTAGACTCTTTTCTTACTTGCTCTTCTGTTCTCACCCCCACCCCCCCAGTTGTTCATTAAATAAAAACAAACAAACAAAACCCCAAAACCAACTGAAACAAATAAACCCCCTCTAGCCAAATAACTGTCTTTAGCCTTCCCAGGAAGGGAGGCATTACTCTAATCTGTGGGGGTTTGTTTATATTTCTCTCAAATAAGCGTTAAGCAGGATGAACTTGCTTCTTGCAGAATGATATGTGTTTACTTTGTCACTACTGTATCAATAAAGCACCTCTTTAAGGTTTTCTGTGTGCTTTGCCACAAGTTGGCGAACAGAAGAGAATTTTGTACAGCTGGACCTACATTGAATGTGGGCAGTACCATGAACATGAAGTTACAGGGCTGGGAACATGCCTGCTCCAAAAGTGAGGTGGTTTTTGAAGAGGAATTGCAGAAGCCAGTACTCAAAGCTTCAGAGGCTTTTTTACCTGGAGGGTAAATGGGTGAAACGTTCCTAGCTTAGCTAGGAGACCTTCTTGAGAGCGTTGTTGTTATTTCTGCGAGTATTAAATGCAAAATCTGAATTTGTTACAAAAAACTATCCATAAATTGTGCCTAGCCCTTCTTCCTTGCTTGCAAGCTGAAGGCCCCGAGGTATTGAAAAGCACTGCCCATTCCCTATTCTGTGCTACTTCTGGTTATGTGGAATACTCGGAAAGGAAACTGAGGATTGGCAAATAATACCCGCCCTACAGGAAAGTCTGTGTAAGGGAGAAGATTACTACAGGGATGGCTAAAAGCTTTTAATGTAATGAAGAAGAAAATAGTCAGTGGAGCTAATACTTGTGGGGAATAAATTCTTCATAGAATGTTGAGAAATGTTCTTCTGAAAATGGTAAAAGTAATTGTAAAAGCTGAATGGCGTGGCATTTAATTATGTAAGGCACGAAAGAGGCTAAAAAAAATAATAACCTGGTATATCAGAAAGCAATTTAAAATATAAGCTAGGGAAAATGGAATATTTCTGTCACAATAAGATGAATTCCACCACTGGCTGCATTGATTTCGTGTCTCAAGTTTTGTTCCAAACAGATCTGTAACTGGAAGGGAATGGGGGTGTGGGAAAGGCATACTTTTGTTCTCTCAGCCTCCCAAGCCAACCCATTCCCCTGCTCAGCAAGAATGGTGAGAAAGATATGGATAAAAACACAAACAGGACTTAATAATTTAATTAGCTCTGATGGTCATCCAATCTCCAGTTGTCTGGTAATTGTCTCTTTCAAAGGGATCATTTGAAGCAGAGCTTTATATGCTTTGTACATGTCAGTAAACTAAGCTTGTTAGTGTGCAGTGCAAAGGCCGAAGCTGAATTCTTGTGGGTATTTGCAGCCTTTAATAAATAGCACGGCAGTGCAGAGGAGGAATCATTCCTTACACCCACTCGCCCTTAAGATGTTTCCCTTCAATTCAGAAATTAATATTCAGTTGAAAATTTATTATACATTTTGTGTCTTTCAAAATATTCTTGGCACTGCATAGGAGTCAGTCTGCAGAGGGGTGGGATGGGTTGGGGTTTTTTTTTTCCCCACCTACCTTCTGCAGGGAAGATCTGGAGCCAAGAAGTAGCTGTTAGACTCTTAGGTTTGTCTGCTTATTGGTTTGAGGTTGGGGGATTTTTTGGTCTCATAGTGCTGTTTCCTGAGCTGTGGAGCTCCTGCTCCATCTTCTTAGGGCAGGGTTGGCATGTTAATGTGGCATGAGAGGTTCAAACATCAGGTTATCAGGCAGATCTTGCTGTGTCGTGTTCCCAACTCTGCCAAACTGGAACAATTAGGGCTAAAGCTCGTTATGGCAGGTGTCCATGTAGAATTTCTTTTCAAGTGATTGGGAAATTTCTTTTAGGAGAGTGTCTCGTTTGCAGTAATTTTGCGAAGGGAAAGAATAGTTGGAGGTTTTTTCAAGGAAACGGAGTTGTTTATTGATGTCATTTTTGGCAATGATTTTGGTTGAACAGTTTTAGTCACCTCATAGTTTTAAGTAAGAAACTGAAATTTTGCAAGACTGCGGGCTTGAGATATTAAGAATAATGAAAAGAAGGGCTGGGTGAAGTGTGTTGCAGAACTCCCTGTACTGAATGATTGGATGATAAAATGCTGGAGGAAATTGCTTGTAGATAAACGAAAGCAATGCATGTAGGAGGAGGAGGGCAGTCACAATGCAGAGCATGCCTGATGAGTGCTGCACCAGGTGTTAACTGCTCTGGAGGAGACTTCGTGGTTGTCCCGTAGAAATGGCAGCAAAATGATAGATGAAACAGGTGTCCATACTTGCTAGTGAAGGAACAGAAAACAAAACAGAAAGCATGAACGTGCTGCTGTGTAAATGTGTGGTGCTCAATACCTGTCTTTAGTACCATGTGTAGCTCTGGTCCTCCCTGTCTCCCATTTCACCTCCCCCAGTCTGCCAAGTGTTGTAAAAAAAGTAGAAAAATCCAAAGTATGGGGTGACAAAAAGGCATCAGGAGTCCTTGGTCTGGAAGGAGACCTGCAAAAATGATGGATGTCACAAAGAAAGAGATGGGAAGTGAGTGTCTGCTGTCCTTCCAAGGAGATGAGCACAGGAGAGCTGTGAAGGCGAAGATGATGGGTTCTGCAGCAGCTCTGGGGCTCCTGTACTGCCAACTGGGTTGCTCTCTGAATTCAATAAGGAGAGGACAAGAGATGGTCATGGGATATAGGGGAATCTTCTCCTGGATGGGCCAAGCTGAGCCCTGCTCAAGGGAGCAGGGTTACATTCTGGCAGGTGCCAGAGGGAAGTCACTTGATGCAGCTGCCAAGGCAGGCACCTCCTGGGTTCTGCCTGTGGTGTAACTGGTGGTCTCCTCTCGTGTGAGCACCGTTTGCTTCGTGTGATGGGGATGAAGCTGACCAGTAGCTCAAGTCAAAGACACTTTAAACATAATCTCATGTTGTACTGTGTGTGTTATCTGAGGCCTTGGACCCTATGCATGAAAAACTAATAAATTTTGGAATTTGTAATCTGTCTGTGGAATAGTGTCTCATCTGTAAGATGCTCCATTTGTCTAAGCCATTTTCTCTGAAAAGAAATGTCATGCAATATTCCTGAAGCATTTCAACGATGTAGAAATGAGCGCATAAAAACAATTATGCATGCTTGGAGAATCCTGTCCTTAGAGGAGAATTGGAATTCCTAGAGTTTATTTGGGAAGGTGCAAGCAAAAAGCTGAACATGGACCGGGGAAAGGGAACAAATTCATGAGGCTGAAGATTAAGAGAGGACTTCCAGCATGTGAGGGGAGACTCTGCTCAGATATGGTTGTGTTAAGTGAACCAAAGTAATGGTATATGATTGATGATGGTAGTTCTGGTACTGGTAACTATTTTGTTGCTGATTTAGCCAGTTGATACTACAATCTTTGTTGGTATTGCTTGTTTAATACACATACTCTGTTGTTGTTCTTGCATTTCTTATCTTACGATGGCTAACTTTTCCCTTTCCTGCTCCAAAACTAATTAAATGCTGTTTAATCATAACCAAGCAGTTTAGATAAGAAGATGCTCTTCAATACTATGACTTACTTTTTTTTTCTTTGGTGTATTCTCAGAATCATATTTTGGGTGCTCTGGTGATCTACAGGAAGTCAAGAGTTCCCAATTGTAACACCTTGGTTAAGTTCTTAATGTCAAATGATACAGAAGTTAATGCTGTTAAAGTAACTCATAGAATCACAGAATCCTAGAATGGTTTCTGTTGGAAGGGACCTTAAAGACCATCCAGTTCCAACCCCCCTGCCATGGGCAGGACACCTCCCACTAAGCCAGGTTGCTCAGAGATCCATGCAGCCTGACCTTGAACACTTCCAGGAATGGGGCAGCCACAGATTCTCTGGGCAACTTGTTCCAGTGCCTCACCACCCTCACAGAAAATAATTCCCTCCCAGTTTCTAATCCAAACCTATTCACTTTCAGTTAGAAACCATTCCCCCTGTCTTGTCACTAAATTTGCTTTGTGAAGGCTCATGCAGGACTAATTCAGCTTTCGTCTAGAAATCTTCCTCTCATGTGTTGCAGTAACATGCAAGCATGTGGAAACTTTGATTTTCTGAAGTGTAACATGACTGGAAAAAATCCCTGTCTTTGGTGTGATGCCTAGAGTTCTACTGCCATCCTCCATTTTATTCCTTGGAAAATACCTACTTTAACTTGCAGTGAGAAGCTTTGCTGATCAATATGTTACAAGCACAGTAAAGTTCAAGAAATTGCCTCCATTACTATCTTGAGATGAGAAATTGATTCAGCTGCATTCTCTTTCTGCTAATTCATCTGTGCTTTACATTCCCATAAAAGGTATTATGTGCTCCTTATTTTCCAGTAGCGTCATCAATCCTAATGAAGAGAGAAGACTGAGAATTTATATTGTGTATATGAAATAGCTGATCTCTGACTTAGCTCTTAATTTGTTAATGTTGCTGTAGGCTTCACTTCTCAGCTTCTCCTTACTGTGCTTTGTTTGTATGCAAAATCTAGGGGCTGGGATGGAAGCAAAACTGAAGAATATGGCAAAGGAATATAAATCTAGATTGCTTTCTAGTCTAAACCTCAAAAAATGAGATGGTGATTAAATTTGATGGAAAGAATTAAAATCTCATTTGTGAATTTGATGTACATCTGCAGTGTTTGCTCCTGCATTAATTATGTTGGGATGTTTTTTGATATTTATCAGCCATCAGTTCTCTACGTCTGGCTCTAAAATGTCCAGAGTTTTACTTTTTAACTGTGTTATTATGTATGAGACCTTTGCATGTGTCTGATAATTTATGTAACCCTGCATAGGGGTGGTATTGTAGCTCTTATGATGAAAGTGGTATAGTGGGAAAAGCAGCCAGGACAAATATGAAAAACAGGAAAGGGTTTTCCTGGGTATTTCAGTTGTTGTTTTTCCTAGTGTCCATCAGCCTGGCCTCTGTAGGAAACTATCAGGGATGGTTTGTCTGTAGAATATTTCGGCATTTTTAGGCTTAATAGTAGCATCCTTTGTTCAGAGCAGATGGATAAATGAAAAAGGAAGCAAAACTATACATTGTGACTTTGGTCATGGCACATGATATAGCAATTATTTTTTTTAATTAAATTTAAACATATTGGCAGGCTCTAAATAGATGTGTTAAACTGAGCAAAAAAACCCCAACATTTTTGCTCTTGGCTCCACTGATGTTAATCTCACGTTTTCTCTGTGTGTCTAAGTGTTTTTTCTTACAAACAAACGTACTCAATTTTTAGTCAACTATAAGATTCAATATGCATGTTACAAACCTAGAGGTGTTTAAATAGCAATGTGAAAACCAAGTCAGATAAAGCATTAAGTACATGTGAGTTTATTAAAACCTTATTTCAACAAAGAGGCAGATTCATGGATTTGTTTAAAGAAGTTGTGAGCAGACAGGATGCAGGCGGGTGATGAATGGTTGTGTTTGGGGACATGTAGCATTTAGGCTCACGTTTGTTGCAAGACCTGGGTGCACACAGGTTTTAGTTAGTGGGGCTCAACGTGATAATGTTGTAATCAAAAACTCACTTAGATCCAAGAAAACCCATGTGATGCTACCAACATTTACCATCAGCCGAGGTGTTCTGTTAAAGACATTTTAGGCAGGTCAGGCTTTGTGAGGGGCTCTGCCGTCTCTCATGATGCACACTGAGGGGCTGATGTCTGGATTGTGCTGTGCTGTTTTCTGTGGGCTTGGGGGAAGAAGAAGGGGGAAGCAGAGGCTGATGTCGGGCAGGACAAGGGAGTTGCTTGGGTTCTTCTCCCCCACCCTGCTGAATAACTAAGGGAGGACACTTGTTCTGTGCAAGGATCTGCTGGACTTGGGGGGTGGCTTCTTGCTGTGTGTGGGAGCATCACAGTGCTTGGGACCCATTAGGGTGATGGTGAGAGGAAGTAAATGTTGGTTGATGTCACTGAGGTTATCTGTGATTATTTCTACATTTTCCTCTTAAGCCTGGAATGACTTTCCAAAACCCATCAGGGCTCAATGCAGCAGAAGTTTTCCACTCATACCAGTGAGCTGTGAATTGCACCCCAAGTTTCCAGACCTGTTTCACAGAATCATAAAATACCAGGTGGGAAGGCACTTCAAAGACCATCTGGTCCAGTCCAGAAGACCTTGTATGTTTTTGTTGTACTCCCTAAGGTTCTTGTTAGCCCACTCTTCCAGCCTATCCAGGTCTTCCTGCAGGGTGGCTCTTCCTTCTGAAGTGTCTGCTGCCTTGCTTAGTTTGGTGTCATTGGCAAACTTTGTCAGGGTACACTTGATTCTGTCTTCCAGATCACGTATGAAGGTATTAAACAGCAGTGGGCTCAGTGTTGGGGGACCCCCACTTGTGTCACTTTGCCCTTGGTGAATCCATTCTGGCTTTTCCCAATCACATGCTTCTTTTGATTTGTGACAACCCCCTGCAGGATTTGTTCTGTAACTTTCCCCAGGGACTGAAGTATGGGTGATGGGCCTATAATTTCTCAGGTCTCTCTTTAAGCTCTTCTTGTAGATGGAGTGCCATTAGCTGCCTCCCATTCTTTTGGGATGTCCCCCAATCCCCTTGACTTCTCAAAGATCACATAGAGTGGCCTCGCAGTGATTTCAGCCAGCCTTCATAACACCCTCAGGTGTGAGAGCCTTCCCTCAAAGCCATCTAGGCAGCAGCATTGACAAAAACAAATATGTTGTTTCCATTTAGATTATTTAAGATGCCTTGTCTAGATATCTCTTCTGCACTGGGTGACAGCCTGATTGTATCTCCCACATCTTTGACTTTCATTAATCCCTCCCTTCCTGGTTGCTGTACCTGCTCTTGTTTGTGTGATACTTGTCATGTAGGTTGCAAGCTCTGGGCCAGCAAATCTTCTCTCAGGGAGAATATTTACCCTGCCTCTGGGTTCTGTCAAAGCAGCATGAGGTGCTGCGAAATCTTTATGGGTCTCTGCAATAGAGGCAAGATGTTGTTTTATTTATTGCATCAACATAACCCATTCCTCATTTCGCAGTAGGCGCCAGGCTGAATAAGAAGAATAGATTCACTTACTTGTATTTCAGTCTGTAATTTGAAGGTCTGTGGATGTATCAATCCCAGAGATTTGACAACGAAGCAGTCTCTCACAATCGATAAGGGAAAGGGGTTCTTGGTTGTTCTTTAAAGGAGTTAGAGTGCTGATAGTTGTGCTGATAGTTGCCCTCTGCCATAGTGACTTAAAGGATAGAGTAACCTGGAGACACTGTATTGAAGTTAGGATTTTATTGTGTTGCAGTAGGAAGCTCATTGTCACAAATCTGCTTGTGCCAGCTGGAAGATAGTCACGTGTGGGGAAAAACTAATTTCCATTCTTTTGCTTTGTTTAGATACGTCACTTCGAGATCACAGAATGAAAGCAGCATGAAATGTTATGGCAAAAACAGCACAAAAAGATACAAGAATCTCACAGATCCTCAAAAATCAGGTAATGTCAGAGAATCACGTGTCCAGTTTTTCAAAGGCTGTCTTGTTTAATAAGGTTCAGTGCTTTTTGACTGTTTTTCAAAATTTGGGCTTCTGAGTCCCTGTGAGTTTATTGATGGATGTCTCAAATCTGGTTAGTTGTGTGTTGGCTGTGTGTCTAGTAAAATATTACTTTGTGTTCCACAATATGTCTGACACACGAGATACGAACACATTTGTATCTTGAAGGACAACTTTGGCTATATTGTCTCATACAAGCAAAAGGACATTAATTTAAGAAAAAAAGAAGCAGCAACCATGGTGGTCAGGTTTCTTTAGCCACTGGATTTGACTTGGCTCCATTGCTAGGTACCAACATGGTGTATTTTAGAGGGATGGACTTCTCAGAGGGTCCTGCAGCTGCATTTCTCAAAACTCTCCTCTGGGGGAGACACCAGGCTCAAAACAGCTGTTCCCTCCCCACTGAAAGCGTAGCCATGTGCTATTTTCCACATACTACTACTTGTGCTTGGTTTTTTTCATTGTTTGTCTGTCTCAGGATGTTTCCTCCTTGCATGTTTTTGCAAATCCTGGCGTATGTTCTTCCACTGTTTCGGAGCATTTCCAGTTACAGAAAAAAGCAATCTCATTGCACTCTTCAGAGCGTAAACACTGCAGAGGTCGGGAGGAAACTGCTCAAGTGCATTACAAGGGTGCTCACCTTAAACTGAACCTGTAGGCTTATCGTGGCTGTGGTCACAGCAAAAGCTGATGGATTAATGTTTGAAAATTTCCTCCTCTCCCCCAAATCAACAGCAGTGACCAAAGGTTGTGATGTAGCCACAGACAGCAACTGAATGAGGTCTGACCTCTCTGTCCTGAGTTCTTTTCATGTCTGCAGATCCAGGATCTTGCTGGGGAATAACAAGTCGCTCATTTCAGTAATAGAAGTAAACTAAACTATGAAGCTGAAGACAATTTTGATGATAGGACATGTTTATTTTCCAGGAAGCATTTGAGATTATTGCCCGTGATGGAGGACTTGGCAGAAGGGACTACAATTTGTCTCACCTAAGCAGTCAGTAAACCCAGGTTGGCTGAAGAGATTTCAAATCAAGTTTCACTTGATCAAATATGCAGTAAAGTATCAGCAAATATTAAAAAAAAAAAAGTACTGTATTTATCACAGGTGATCAGCCCCTGTAGTTAGTGTTGTCTTTGGTATGCTTTTTAGTCACTTAGTCATGGAATATGCAATTCAAGTGCCCTTCTGGCCTTAGTCAAGGCTTGTATTTTGTTTTTATTTCTAATCAGTATTGCGAGAGATCACATCATTTTATGTTTGCCATTTTTATGAAGTAATGTGATACCTGCTTCAGTTGCAGTTCTCCAAACCCTTCAGAGTACCTTGAAACTGTAACACCAATTCACCGACAGCAAAGATAATCAGATTTGTTGAAGCAACCTTCTTTGTTTCTTTGGAACTCATGAAATTGTATCTGCCTTAAACTAAATTCAGTTAATGGCTTTATTTAGAAATCAGCCTCCTCTTCTTGAATAACCAGAATTCTGTTAGTTGGGGGGAAAAAAAGTTTTTATTAAATTACCATGCCTCAGAATGCATTTTTTACATAGATCAAAAGGAGATGAAAATGTTGCTGATTGTTCGTCTTCCTCCTTTCTTCTCTCCCTTTTCTAGAGACTTTCCTGAGATGACCAACTCTTGTTTTTCCTGTTGGGTTCATTGGGTTTGGTGTTTGGCTTTTTGGGGGTTTTTTTTGGTTGCCTTTTTTTAAACTTCATTGAAGTAGAAAAATTGCTCAGTTCCTCTTCCAATGCCATCGTTGTTCTCCCCTCCCCCAAGTCCAATGTGTTTTTTATTAAACTGAATTAGGACATTCTAGTCTCTCTTAAGAGTGGAAATGGGAACAGCTTAAATGAGCAGCCACATGAGACTCAGCAGCCTTTCCAACTGCACTGCAGAAGCTTAGCTGCAAAGAGAATGATAATTTTTGAAGGATTTGTGCAACTGTTGAAGAATTACCAGCATTAATATTAAAAAGCAGCTAATCTGTTTTTCCTTTTCCATTTTAAGAGTATATAGCTTTCTTACTATGCTTGCTATAAAAATAAGTCTACTAAATATTTTGCTTCCTTTCAATCCTCTTCCCTTTTGTAATTCCTCTATTTGCATACTTTCTCATATACTGAAGTGGGTTTTTTGTTGTTGGTTTTGCCTAAAAACGTCAACCTCTGGGTTTGAATGCAGATACAGGCGTTGGTTTGAGATCTCTGCCATTCAAAACCAGCCAAAACTGAAGTGCAGTAGAAACCATAGGAGCAGTTGTATCCAGGATTGGCATGAGAAGGTTTTCATTCCTATAAACCTTTGTCCTTGAGATGGGTGTAGAAAATTTTTGGTCCTTGAAATCCATATTGCTACTTCAGTGTTTATTCTAACCAAAACAGCCATGAGCCTGATACCTTCTGACCCTTATTATATTTCTGCCTCTCTTTATTGCTATATCAGATGTCTTCAGGATATCTATAGATACTTCTTCTTTAAAAAGAAAAGTCTTTGAATTATCATCTCACCTCTCTTTCCCTTTTCCTCTCTGCTGGCTCACCCAACCACCTTGCCTGGTATTGGAAATTATTCATTCTCTTTGAGTACTGTGCTGATTTTTTTCACAGGCTTATTTTCTTTGCCAAGAGGAAAAAAAAAGGACTGGGGGCTTGAACTCTTGGCTGCATGAAAAATTATGAGGGCAAACCTGGCATCTGAGGAGGCCACAAGAACACAGGGGTCTCTGAAATATGCCACTCTTACTCTCCTAATTTTGTGCTTCTCAGCCTTCCAGCATTACTCCGGTCTGAAGATGTAGGGACAGCGCCAGCTTCGCACCCGAGAGCTGGGTGTGAGCAGTGCAGGTGGCTCTGTTCTTGGGTAGCACTCCTGTGCTTTTCAAAGCTGCTCTTCTGGCTGGGGTCACAGTGGCGTAGTGGCCAGCTGAAAACCATGGCTGTCTGTGCCCAGCTTGAAGGCTGGGTTATGGTGAGCCCGTGTGGCAGGGCTGCTGGCAGCACTGGTGTTAGCAGAATGCAGGCTGCCAGGGGAGGAACTGCTGTTTGTTCCTGTGTCTGTCCTAAAGGAAATCAGAGAGCAAGATGATGTGAGTGATGGCTGTCTTGGTTTAGGAATAGCTTGGCAGAAGATCTGACAGTTCTGAATACCAAAACAGGTCAATAAAAACATCCTCATAAAAAAAGGCTAAAAAATGAATAAGAGAAACCCTGGTTTGTTTCTATGGAAGCTAAGTAGGGGAAAAAATCTAAATGAAAGAAGGGAAGGGAGAACTTGATTTTGGATTTCGTATTACCCAAAGTTAAGAATGAAGCTTATATTCCAGTGGCAGAAAGACAGCCACACAAGAGAGGCCTGTGTCAGCCTGTGTGACTGAGGGGTGGTAAGGCATGATTAAAATGTGAGAATACACAGCAGTGACACATTTCTAAATAAGCCTTAAGTGTTAAAATACAGTTTAGGCTGCTAAGGGTGGTGGTTAACTTTGCTTTAGCAGACATTTTACCATCCTGGAGGGAGGGAGGGACACGAGGACTGATGGTCCCCAGCAAATGAGTATCTGCTGATGCTGTTGCTTGCAAGTAGCTGCAGATACCCTGTCCTGCAAAAGCTGGTTGAACATGGAGGGATGGGGGTGTTTTTGCCATATTATCCAGTCTTCTTTTTTTCATGCTAGCTAGTAATTAATCTATAAAAGCATGTAGATTTTTAGCTTAAAGGGGCAGCTGAAAAACTTGAAATAAGTTGGACAAACTGTAGGATCCAATTCCCTTTTGATACACAGCCATGCAGCATACCGAGATGGGTTAGATTAGTGCTGTAATAACTTTACAGCCTTTTAGTGAGTCTGCTTCCTTCAGCATTTGCTCTCATACAGTCTTTTGTCATCCCTCTCCATTAATTCGGTTCTGAAACTGGCTCTGGCTGACATTCAGCCCTGGTTTTGCAGCCCACACCCAGCCCAACTTTTATGCATCGACTTATTTGTAGTGGATGTCTTGTTTTGAAATTCATGTGAATTCAGGCAGTTCAATTGTGTGACTGTCATTTGATCTGTTATTTTACTCGAGTTGAAAAATTCTGCGGGTTTCGGCTTCTGTGGTGTGTGATGTAGCCACAAATGTTTATTTTATGTAACTATCATCTTCTTGGTATTTCACTGCCTGTTGTCTTCTCTAAGTTCATAGAATGGCCTGGGTTGGAAGGCATCTTAAAGGTCATTTAGTTTCAACCCCCCTGCTGTCAGCAGGAACACCTTCCACTAGATCAGACTGCTCAGAGTGCAATCCAGCCTGGCCTCAAACACTTCCAGGGAAGAGGCATCCACAGCTTCTCTGGCAACCTGTTCCAGTGCCTCACCACCCTCACAATAAAGAATTTCTTCCTAGTATGTAATCTAAACCTACTCTCTTTCAGTTTGAATCTATTCCCCCTTGTCCTGTCACTACGTACTCCTGTAAAAAGTCCCTCTCCATTGTTCTTGTAGGCTGTCTTCAGGTACTGGAAGGCCACAATTAGGGCACCCTGAAGCCTTCTCTTCTCCAGGCTGAACAATCCCAATTCTCTCAGCCCTTCCTCACAGGAGAGGTGCTCCATCCCTCTAATCATCTTGGTTGCCTCCTCTGGATTCTCTCCAACAGGTCCATGTCCATCCCATGTTGGGAACCCCACAGCTGCTTCTGGCTCTCCAGTGATACAGTTTACAAAGGAAAAAAATTGAATCACCTTTATTGAAGACTGATATTTTCTTCCATTTCAAGTTTACCAGAATTAAGTTATGGCATGCTTCCAGGAGAGACTATTTGTATTGCATTCAGTTTCTCGTGTTTGAAAAGGGAGACAGCTGGAGTGTGTAAAGGCATTTCAGCCAGCTTGGCGGGCCCCTGGCTTCCAGTCTGGAGAATGGAGCTGTGCAAGTTGCAGGGGACCTTGTCAAAATGATGAGAAAAGAGTTGGAGGAAACCCTTGTCTCTGTTGAAATCAATTGAACTACCATTAGCTTGAGTCCAGATTTCATCCATAAACTTAAGTAGGGTATTTCTCTTTCTAGGCAGCCTACAGAAATGTTTCTGTCTGTTGGCATTTGTTTTCATGTTTCTTTGTAATGATTGCATAATTGGGATGTATCTGTAATGTCAGAAATGTAATAGGTTAAGTAGCATAAATGACTGTTAGGAAGAGAAGAAACACAGAACTGCAGAACCATTGTTGCTTTAAAACTTCTACCAGTTTAGTTGTTCATTTTAACCATTTAGTAGTCAGAGTTGTTGCAATAAATGGCAGTGATGGGTGTTTAGGCACCAGTGCTAAACACAAAGGAGAAAAAGCACCCTTTTCTTCCTGTCTCTTAAATGGAAATCATTCAGTATGCTGCTAATGGCTTCTCAGTTGGCCAGAGACTAACTTCGGTGCCCCTGAGCCTTAATGATGTCGTGATATACTCTGGTTTTAATCTGACAAGAAATGTATACTGTTAGCATTTTGTTAAAGCTGATAGCAAATGCTGTGTGTACATCATCAGGCCTTTGAATTTAAGCCTTTAGTTCAAGTACTAAAAAAACATTTGGTATCTAAGGGACTGGTTGATTAGTGATTATGCTTTTATCAATGTGCATATCTGGGTTTTTTTCTGTTACCTGAAGGTTGAATAACAATGCTTTTTAAACACTTGCATTTTTTCCCTCCAGATCAGTGATGCCTTTGAAAGGAATGTTTTCATCTTTCTTTTATTTTTATCGGGGGGGAGGGGGGGGCGGGGTGAGATGAGTGTTTGAAAACAATGCAAATTTTTTCAAATGTGATTCTGATAGTGACTAAACTTTCCAGTCCTTTTGTGGCTTGATTGGTATTTTAATGTAATATCCCATTATCATTTTTGTCAGATTTATACAAATGTTTCTGTATGACTCTGATGATAACTCTATCATCTACCTGACAGACAGCAGCATGTCCCAGCTCCCAAACCAGAGCTGAGTTGAGGGTGCTAGAGCTCCTGGAAAGGAAATTTCAATGAACCATTTTAAATTTTTTTTTTTTTTATTATTCTGAGAGAGGGGAAGGAAGGTGTTTGTGCTAATGCCACAGATATAAAACCTCTTGACTGCTCTCCAGTGTCCTGAGACCTGTGACGGGTAACCCCCAGGTGAAAGGGTGCAGTAAGTGGAATTTGGCGCATGCCCAAGGGACAGCACTTTCTGTGCTGACTGCAGCTCTAGCTGTGGCTGCTGGCACAGTCCATAGCATCTGCCACCATGGTGCTCCTGCCTGTGGGAAGAAAAGGGGTCAGGAGCCTGGTTGGCCCTTTGGACTTTATTCATTTTTGTAACGAAATCAGGTTGTTTGCTACCTTAAGTTTCTTACTGTCCTTACTCCTGGAATTCTTGTGGTCTTTTAATTGTCTCCTGGAGACATTTGTTCTCCCTCACTCGTCTGTATTGTTTCTTGTCCTTCGACTAATACTTGTCACTTCAGACTTTAAAAAGAAGGGCGAAACTCAAGGAACTTGGTGTAAACTACAGCTCTGTTAATAGGTGAAATGGGACAAAGCTCCTATACAAAAGGTGTACCTACAGATCCAGTAGTGCCCTGATTTATGGGAATTTATGTGTTCCGAGCATCTTGACTGAGCATCCTTAACTTGGCAGGCACAAAAGGAGATGCACATTCCCTCTCTTCCTCTAAACGTTGATGGCCTTTCAGTGTGAAACACCAAACAGTGTTTATTTTTATGCCCTTTTAATGTTTTGTGGAGGGTTTGTTTAGTTTCTCTTCGTAATTTTTAATAGGAAGTCTTTGAAGTTGGGTCGTGGATGAAAAATCCTGTTGGCAGCCTGACTATTCATTGTTGACTCCTATCTTCTTTAATTGTTCATCTATAAAAATTTGGAAGGGAGTGTGTTCAGAGAAACTGTGAGGCAAAGTATATTTCTGGAAAGGGGAAATAAACTCGCAATTATTCTCAGCTATTATTTGTCACGTGAAGATGTTACATACTAATGGTTGCAGATGGTTTACACAAAAACTATACACACTGCAAACCCTCTTCATTGGGAGCTATGGTTTTCTGTTACACATTATGCTAGAATGGAAAAGGTTTTTTTCTGCCTGAAGCTATGTATTACCCTTATTTGCTGTTGCTAGCATTAACTCTCCTTAATATGCATCCGGCAATGGTTAAAATTTTCTCCATCAGTGACTTCACATTTATCCACATAGATCAAGGATTCTTCTAAGGTTAAAAAGGTAAGGACATCAGTGTGCAGGAGTCTTTGGTGGAGAGCATTGCATTTAGAAAATCAGATGTGAAGGAGACAGATTTAAGGTTTTGGTTTAATATTTCTGTGTTCTTGCTCAAGCTCAGGATCTGCTTTTATTTTAAAATGCATTTATGAGTGCATAAGCATATTGTGCATATGTGTGACTGTAGACACAGGGATTGCTTCATATTGTGGAATAGTAAAACAATCTTATAATGTGCTTATGTATTTTTTGTTCTTCAAAAACAGTACAGACATCTGTAAAATGTTATTTGAATTACAGTTTATACAGTAAAAATTATAAAAGGCTGCATTCAATAAAAATTTGCCTGTTAAAATCATGCAACACAAAGAAGGAAGGGTGAGAAGGTGGAAGAGAAGTTGGAGTTCAGCATTCCTGATGCAAGGTGACTGGGCAGAAAAGATTTCAGTTGACTGGTTGGGTCTTAGCAGACATACTCCAGGTCAGTCAGCCTCACCTCCATCCCTGGAAAGGTGATGAAACAGCTCATCCTGGATGTCAGCTCTAAGGATGTGGAGGAAAAGAAGGTTATCAGGAGTAGTCAGCAGGGATTCACCCAGGAGAAATAATAGCTTGACCAGTCTGATAGCCTTCTATGATGGAATGTATGGCCGTGTGGGTAGATGAGGGGAGAGCAGTGGAATGTTGCCTACCTTGACTGCAGCAAGGCTTTTGACATTGTCTCCCATAACATCCTCGTAGGTAAGCTCAGGTAGTCTGGGTTAGATGGGTGAGGTGGATTGAGAACTGGCTGAAGGGATGGTCCCAGAGTTGGGGTCAGTGGTGCAGAATCTGTTTGCAGGCCTGTTGCTGGTGGTGTTCTCTAGGGGCCAGTACTGGGTCCAGCCTTGTTCGACTTATTTCTCAGTGACCTGGGTGACAGGACAGAACGTACTCTCAGCAAGTTTGTTGATGATACAGAACTGGGAGGAGTGTCTGATTTGCCAGAAGCCTGTGTAGCTGTTCAGCGAGACCTGCACAGGCTGGAGGGTTGGGTGGAGAGGATCTTAATGAAGTACCATGAAAGCAGGTGCAGGGTCCTGCACCTATGGAAGAATAACCCCATGGACCAGCACAGGCTGGGGACTCAGCTGCTGGAAAGCAGCTCTGTAAGTCCTGGTGGACACCAAGCTGTCCATGAGTCAGCAGTGCCCTCATGGCCAAGGAGGCCAAAGGTATCCGGGGGGGCATTAGGAAGAGCATTGCCAGCAGGTCAAGAGAGGTGATCCTGCCCCTCTCTTGCCCTAGTGGGGCTTCATATGAAGTGCTGTGTCCAGTTCTGGGCTCTCTAGTTCAGTGAAGGCAAGAAACTACTGGAAAGAGTTCAGTGGAGGGTTGTGGAAGTGATAAGGGAACTGGAGCATCTCTTATATGGGAAGGCTGTTTAGCCTGGAGAAAATGGGATTTTATCAATGCATACAAATTTCTTAAGGGCAGGTGTCAGGAGGACGGAACCAGGCTCTTTTCAGTGGTGCTCAAAACAAGGGGCAATGGGCACAAACTGAAACACAGGAAGTTCCACCTAAATATGATCCATCCATCTGTCCTTACTTTGAGGGTGTCAGAGCACTGGAACAGGCTGCACAGAGAGGCTGTGGAGTCTCCTTCTCTGGAGATATGCCCAGGTGAACCTGCTTTAGAAGGGGATTGAACAGATGATCTACAGAGGTCCCTTCCAACCCCAACCATTCTGTGATTTTGTGAGTCTATGACTTGGCTCAGTAGTCAACTGTCTGACTAAAACTTGTCGTGAGAGCACAGTATATGGCCAACTGAAACTGCTTGAATGTTTATATACTTCAGGGGAAAAGACAGTTTTGAAGAATAAGCTTTTATTGGTTTGGCAGAATGATTTTATCGGAGCACTAGAGGAGAGGCAGGATAATAGGACAAGATGAAGTAATCTAACTGCTCTGAAATAGCCCAGCTGCTACAATTTTGCATCTGATTATGTATTTCAAACCAGGAGATTTTATGGTTTCCTTTGAGGCAATAACAATAACAGTTTATGGAAAGAGCCAGCACTTACCTTGTCTTTCTCTTACTCTGCAGGTGCTTGGCACACTGTACTTACTGGTCTGTGTAGGATTTGTGCTGTGGTCCATTTATTGAAGATGTGAAACAACATTGAGTCTGAGATTGGAATTACTGACAGACTGGAGGAAATTTTAGTCCTTGATCATGATGCACATGGACATGCTGAATTACAAGTAATTCTAGCTTCTTCTCCCCTCCCCTCCCTTCCCCTCACTCAGCTATCTCAGGGTTCATAGAGATTTCAATGATTTGCGTGCCTGTAAGTTTGGAACAGAAGTGACCAAAAATGGGGGACCAGCAATTGTATAAAACTAATCATACTGCCAACAACAATGAGAACTTATACTACGAACAACACCAAATGAACTCCCTTCCATCTCTAAATCATAGCTATGGGACATCTGTTATGGATGCTCCCCAGGCATCCCCCCTCTCCCCTCCATTTCCCCAAGATTCAAGGGACAGTATAGCTTTGCCTGTAGGTTCAAAAAGTCTTGGGTCAATGGATACATCTAGACAAACCAGTTGGACACATTCTGGCTCAGGAAACCACGTCCCAGCGAGGAACAATTTGAATAATCAAAGCGCAATGTGGAGCCCCCTCGGGCAGGGGGAGTCGCATGACGGATACCAATATTCTTACCCTCAACCCAGTGAAAACCGATCGCAAAAAATTACCAGTGGGGTCCTGCACAAATTGGACTCCTTTACACAAGTATTTGCTAACCAAAATCTGAGAATTCAAGTCAACAACATGGCTCAGGTTCTGCACACCGAGTCTTCGATGGTGGATAATTCCAGTGACAGTGCGCTCAGGCAGCTGCTGTCCCAGAAGCCGGGGGTTGAGCAACAGCCTGTAACTTCCACCGTACAAAGATACCAACCAGTGCCACAGCAAACACACCAGAATTTTGCAAGCACACAGCAAAAGCAACAAATGCAAGTCATGCAGCACCAACAGTTGTACTACGACTACCAGCAGCACTTATCACAGATGCAGATGCATTCTGCGTTCCAGCAGGGACAGGCGCACGTTCCGCAAATGCAGTCCCAGCAGCTCCTGCCGCAACAGATGCAGCACTTGCAGCAGCCTCAGTACTACGCTCAGCCCCAGCAGGGACACCAGCGGCTCTCGATCCAGGAGATCCAGCAGCAGCAGCAGCCAGCCCGGCAGCCGCGGCAGTGTCCAGTGCAGCTCGCTCAATATTACCAAACACAACCCGTCATGCAGCAGTTACAGCAGCAGCAGCAGCAGATGCAATTGCCACTTCCTCCGTATCACAGGGAACCTGATCCAAAGACTATGCATGAACCACACCAGTACTCTCAGGATCCCAGTCATCCTGTGCAGCTTATCCAGTTGGGAGCAGTGCCTCAGTATTGCTTCCAAGATCCCCACGAACAGTACAGGCACTTGTACCCCCAGAGTTTACTGCAGCAGCAGCAGCAGCAAGATCAGCAGAAGCAATACCTGAGTGAGAGCAGAGTGCCATCCCTGAACTCCCACCTTGGCCTCACTCCACCAGAGACCGCCGAGGATCCCGCACGGCAGGAGATTAATTCCGTAGGTAATGCCATCCCTCATCGAACTCTTTTGCCGCCCTCGGGAGTTCATCTGAACAACAAAAGCTCTCAGCAAGACTCTCCCAGCACCACATGGCCTCAGGTAGGTGGTATTTTAGATCCATGCCCAGCCAAATTTGTTCGCAGAAGAGTAGCAAAGTGCGGAAACTAAGCGGTTTCAGCAGAGGCAGAAGGTTGGGATGTGAGCAGTGGGCATCTCTGGGATGTTTTGGGGAACTTCATTAACAGACTTCTGGCTACAGCTCTGGGTTGGCTTTGGGCCAGGTTGGCAGCAGCACAGAACTGCTGCTGCGAGGCTGCTGCTTTCCTTGTGAGGGGCTTTGGGAAGTTCTGTCTTGGTTTCTGGGAAAGAGGGACCCAGTTACAACAAAGCCTTCCTGCTAATTCTTCGACACTGTGGGCTCAATTGTTCAGGAGCAGTTAGTCAGCTCTGTTTCCAAAAGTAGTGCTTCTGGGTCAAAGCAAAGGCTTCAAACAGCAGGTGAGTGAAGCAAACTTGAACTAGCTGTGCTCACAGGGGCAGATTTGTTCTGTCTGGCTCTCAGAAGCTTTTAATAGTAGTAAAATTGTATGCAAAATGCAGACTTAATGCTGTGAGGACCTTCATTTACAGTGTTTCCTGAAAAATTCTTATCTCAACTTTTCCCCCTCTTTTCCAATCTCCTGTTTTGATACCAGATGCAACTGTCAGATGGCAGACTGCAGCCACTGTCCCCGGAACAAAGGTATATTTAAAATACTCTTCTTGTCTTTTTAATTAAATATGAGAAATGCAAAGGAGATCTGTATTTAGAGGGAAAAGAATGCAGTCTGGGTGGGTAATAATTGTTGTTCTTCTAGAAACATCTTTAGTTGTGTGATTCTAAATTTTTATGATTTCCAGCATCCCCCCAAAGCAACAGAATCAAATAAATGCTTAAAAAAAAAAAGAAAAAAGAAAAGGGGGAACCAAAGAAAAACCAAAAGCAGGGAAGCTCCAGTGTTGCATTTATAAGAAAAGGGATGCTGTGTGGTTTGCATTTGTATCTTTGGCAGCAGAGATCTTCCATTTTTTTCTTAAGGTCTCACCTCTGAAGGGCCAAAGTGTCCATCAGAGTGCCCACCATAAGTTAGAGGCATTGTGTCCAAGTATTTGTTAATTGCTGTCATGAGTGGAGAAATGCAGGTCTGTCATGGTAGATCTCATGGATTCTCAGACTCTTCTGTAATTGATAATCATGTCCTACTCAAAACTTCCCTTCTCCCCATCTTGGGAGCAGCTGATCTAGGTTATTGGCCGTGTATTCCAAGTCACCACGTGCTAACTTGTGACTTCATAACCATCTAGCTGTAAAATTTTATTGACTTCCTTGATCAAAAAAGCTCCCTCTGCATCAAAGGGAACATGCCAAACTAATGTTTTTTCTTCTGTTTCATGCTTAAAAAAATGAAAATAAAAATAGTGGCCAGAACAGAGAAACACTTCCTGAGAGAGCTGATGCGAAGAACAAGCTAATGTGTTCAATATGCTTGAAGGAGTTTAAGAGTTTGCCTGCCCTAAATGGTCACATGAGGTCACATGGAGGAGTAAGAGCATCTCCTAACTTCAAACAGGTAGCAATCCATTTGACTTCAGTATTTGGCACAGTCCTTTTGTGTTGATGTTTGCTTGCTTTGCCATGCTTTGCTTTGCTGTCAAAACTTGTTCTTCTCAGCACTGTTTTATGTCATACCCCGTGGAAGTAGAAATGCACATAATTCTGTTAGTTTGTAGGCCAGAAGTCTTGTTTTAAAGACAGAGGCGGTGGTGGAAGACAGATCAGTGTTTGTCCTTCTCTGTTTCTCTGCACGTTACAGAACACCCTACCAAGTCATGTCAGGAGTGTCTAATTTTTTCCTCCTCATGTTTGTTTATTATATTAG
The DNA here is from genome assembly GCA_013397175.1 of Platysteira castanea. Classification (NCBI taxonomy): domain Eukaryota; kingdom Metazoa; phylum Chordata; class Aves; order Passeriformes; genus Platysteira; species Platysteira castanea. The sequence continues at coordinate 970,650 of VYXC01004914.1, read as the reverse complement.
AAATACCAGGAACATCAAGTCTTCCTTATTTTCATTTGAACTACTTGGATGACTAAGGAATATTTATTGGAAGCCTTCCCAGGCTTTAACTGGAGGAGCAGAATTGTTGAATCTTTGACAGCTTTCTTCCAAAGTGTTTTAGTTGTATAGGTATCAACAAATACCAAACCAAAAATGTGTTTGAGTTGTTCTGCATAAAAATAACTTGCCCTGTCAGTCAGTCTTTCACTATCCTGATATTTTAGAAATTCTGTCCCAACAGGGAATACCATAGGAAGGCAAAGAGCTACCAGAGTTCCACAGTTAGTGTTTTTGTTTTAGTTGGGTGATGGAGAATTCTGTGTTTGTAGTGAAAAAAGAGACACATTTGTCTCCTCTCCTAGAAGTTACCTTGTAGAGGTGCTTCAGGTGATGATTTGTCACCAAGACTGAATCCTCCGTAGGAGTCACAAGTAACCTGCCGACTTCATTTGAGGCAAATAAGGAGTCCCAAGAAGGAACACTGTTGTGTGTTTTGTAACCCTGGCCACTTCTTTTCAGCCACGGTGCACACGTTGCGTAGTGCATCGGTCCAGAAGCAGCGCTCCCTCACTCGGGCTGAAAGCCTTTAATTGTCTGTGCAGGATGAAGGAGAGAAACCACCACAGCAGCCGCTGCCTAAAGAGGTGGATGGCCTCGCGCCCATCGTCATGCCAGTGTCTGTCCCTGTAAAGCTTCTGTCACCTGAGCCCAGCACGCAGCCCTCTGCCAGCACTGCCACAGTCACAGACAAGCCTGCCAACTCTGTGTCAGATGACGAGATGCCCGTTCTCGTGAAGATGACTTACTCTCCACCGTGCAGTCCAAAAGTGGCCAACCCCTGCTCATCCTCTGTGAGTGCTGTGTTTCTTGCCACTAACTGTCCTGTGCTTGTTAAATCCCTTTGCTTGTAGTGTTGCTACTTTTTAAAACATCTGTATTTTAGAATATTTTCTGGAATCTTTATGATTCCTAATAAATAAAAAAAGTCCTGGAGCATCACTTCCTCAATCATTTGAAAATATTAATTTTCCTTTGATGAGGAATCAAGATCTCAGTTGAAAACAAATAATTTCAAATTGGAATGTGATATTCTTTTATCCCACTAGAACAAAGGGATTTACTATCTTTTTACTGGTTTTGTTTTTTCCTTTTCAGGCTGCTTCATTGTTATGTTATTGCTCAAAATCGGCAGTTTTATTTCTTCCTGTTTTCTGAAGTCAGATATATGTGCTTCTCATTTCAGCCAAAGAGAGTGCAGTGCTTAGAGTGTGTGCTCTAAGCCAGTATGAAACTCGGAGTTTTGCAGTGAAGTGATTTTTCCCTTTCTCTCTGCATGCATCAGCTCTAAGGGTTAATCACTGGGATTTCTGATACAGGAAAAATAGCTCTGCTCAGTGCTTTCATTTCGCTTATAACACTGAAATGGCCAGGCAGCACAAGGAATTGATGAGTGCTTGAATGAGATGTGAGAATGCTCATTATTATTTTCCTGAAGGAGTCTTGGAGCAAGCAGTATTTATTTCGTGTTCCGGTGTAGAAATGGATTCTGCTCATTCCTTCAAATCCATTTTGGCAGACTACGCCATGATAAGGGATTACTGGGGAGTATAAGTACTGTATGGTATTATCTGTACAATGCAGAGAAATATCCTTGTGATATTTTTGATTTTCCTTCTCTATGTGAGGCTGGTGGCCAAATGAGGGGACGGCATTATACCATCATGGGTGACTCCTTACGATATTCACTCCTGACTTCATTCAGCACACATACTAATTTTAAATATATATAAGTATATATAAAATCTTTCCTCTCTTCCTTTAAGACAGAGGTTTTACACATAAACTTCCACTTTACTGTGAAAGCCATCATTTCACAATACTTAGTAACTCAGCAGTACAATTTTTCGTTTCTATTTCTAGTTCCTCTAAAGAATAGGGACAGTCTTTTCTGAATCCTTGAGCTCTGAGTGGGAGATCTTCTCTAGAGACACCAGAGTAGGTAGCTTGGGCTTGTGTATTTCTGCAACGTATGTAAAGTGACTGTGATTAAATCTGCCAGTGTTTGGCTAAATAAACGCACATTCATTCCTTCAAAATTATGCTTTGTTATTGCCCAAGCAAGCCAAACTCACGCAGTTCCCTCTCTGGACCCTATCTTTTATATAAGCAGTAGCATTGGAAACATTAAAAGATCAAAAGATCCACAGTTTCCCCTTCTTCTGTAAAGAGATTGTGCCATTTGAGAGGGTTTTTTTTAAATACCAAAGAAGTGAAGCTGTGTTGCATTTATTTATATTGTGCTTTGAGCTGTCCAGAAACGCTCCTACAAAACTCATGGAATCAGTAAAATGAAACAGCAAAAAGGAACTAAACATTCTTCAAGGCTACAGGATGGTGAGCTGAAGCTAGCAGTCAAGTGAGGTCCATCAGGATCTCTGGATAGTCCAGAGTGGACCTATCAAGGCGCAGCAGCAGGGCCCACAAGGATGCATTCTGTCTCGGATAATGGGAATCAGTTACTCGAGCTTCAGAAAAGTATTGGGGTGGTTCTGCACTGAGAGCCCAGGGACACCATTATCTCCTTTACTGTTCCAAGTGACCTTTTTTGAAAGTAGTGTTGGCATAGGTATGCTCTAGGTGAAGCAATGTAAGAGATGGAGGTCTTCAGGATTTCTAAGATGCTGCATTGATTTGCTTTACACTAGAGAGAAAGGAGTACCAGCTCTTACACACTTGGAGAGCAGAACAAAATGAGCCCTTAATCAAAGACTTGGATCTGGCCTTCTCGGTCTCTTTTTTAGGTTTTGGGTTGTTTGGTTTTTTTTTCCTTGCGTTTAGGCGTTCTTTCCCCTTTCTCCTTTACAAACACTAAATGTTCACCATCTTGATGGACTATATCTATCATTACAGGTAACTTTCACTGTTTTGAAGGTCCATTATCAAAAAAATCCTCTGCAAAGATGCATTTTCTTCCCTACAGAAGCAAAATACTTTCAAAACTAAAATTTTTTTTACGGAGAAAAAATGTCAACAGCTGTTGGAGAGGATGCAGCCATGATCTAACAACGAGGACAGGACCTCTGTAATCAAAAACATTTCCTCAAGCTGGAACTTATTAACATAAGGGATTAAGGGTGACAGCGCTAATGCTCGTTTAACATGATTTTTATTGGATGAATGTGATTCTCAAGAACCACCCATGGTGTAAAGATGTATGTTGTCTAAACATACATTGTAGTAATTTGCTTTATGTAGTAGTAGAATTTACCAGATGATGCAGACATTCTGGAGTAACACTGTCATAATTTTCTTCTGCTTCCCAAGTTTATTCTAAAGAGGTCCTACAGCCTAAGTACCTCAAAACCGTACATTTAATAATACTGTGTTTATCTACTAGCTTGTGTGTTCTTAAAGCACAACCTGAGGATCTGTTTCTTCCTACCTCATCCCCATCCTCCCCCAGAAATCCAGATTCCAGGTTTGCATAAATTCTGTGCCTTCTGCTTCTGTATACTCTAGGGATTTGTTATTAAATTATTTTTAACATTCAAATCCTAGAAGTCTGAGCATGTTAACAGTGTGTGAATTTCCCAAATGGTCATCTACTACCCTTTTTTTCTCCAAGGAAAGAGGAGAGAGTTAAGTTCAAGATTTGTTGCAGCTGGACTGTAATGAAGCTGATGGGAATGTAGTGATAAGAGGCAAAGAACTTGAATTTATTACATTTTTCTTCCTTTCCTGCTGCTGAGTACTGCAGTAATTTCACTGAGCTCATATGTCCTTTCTGGTCTCACTAAATAAATGCATTAGAAAACCTCTCATATGAAGTTTCTAACAAACTGTGACTGGGTAATGAAGTAACCCCAACAGCCTGTGTGTGTTCAGTGCAAATAGAAGTGCCCAAAGTGTCTGGGTAGCGATGAGGAAGGGTGTGGGAGACTCATGGTCTGGGAGAGCCATTCCCTGCACTTTCAAAAGCTGACAGCAGCCTCTCCACGTCTGTCTCTGTGGCTCAGCCCTACCTTGACCCAGAGGGCTTGTTGATGGAGGTGAAGGGTAATTTGTCCTGGTTTTTCTCACTCCCCTGAGGTTTCTGTGTAGTGCCAGATACTTTACTGGCCAGGGTTTTTGTAGTGGTACCTGAATAACTGCCTGCTGGTAACAGCTTTTCTGTGGCCATTGCCCAAAGCTGTAGAGGATTGTGTGCAAACCCCATTTAAGTGTGCCTAAATGCTAAGATTCTATGTGTTGTCATTTAGGAAACTAGCAAAAAGCCTCATCCAAGTGCTGTAAAATTGGAAGAAAACTTCAAACCGCTGCAGGACAAGAAGAAGTATCGGCACAGACCCGAACCTCTCTTCATACCTCCTCCTTCCTTCAACCTCAGCATGTCCCACTCCGGTGCTACTCTGTACCAGAGTCAGCTTCGCTCTCCCCGTGTTCTGGGCGATCACCTGCTGGACCGGACACATGAGCTGCCCCCCTACACTCCGCCACCGATGCTCAGTCCCGTCCGGCAAGGGTCTGGTCTCTTCAGCAGTGTTATCACTTCTTCTCACAGCACAGCACATGCTCAGCTGCCACTTACTCCACTGACACCCACTCCACGGGTGCTCCTGTGTCGGTCTAGTAAGTATCACATCTACAGAGCAGCAGTACAAAGGAGAGACCACTGTCCTCTCTTCTCGTGTCACCACACTGATGGGTTTTCTGTGTGCTCACATGCGTGGCCAGTTCCGCTGCTTCACAGGAAAAGTCCATCTTTAGTGGCAGTTTTGCCTTGGATTTTGTGGGGTGATGTTAAGGCATAAAGTGAATAGAGGAGACAAATCTGCCAGTAAGGCTGTAATCGTTCCATGTGGTCTGCCTCAAGAAAGGACCACCATGCCTCTCATTACATCTGGGCCTGCTGAAGTGGAGGGAGAACACCTAGTTTGAGACATGGGACTTGCTTTAAGTATTTGTTGTTCAGTACTTCACAAGAAAAGGTGTCTAATCACTCTGAATCAGGGCAGTAGAAACCTCTGCAAGTTCAGACATTTCTATTATCTATAAAAATTTAGACTGTTTCTAAATATCAATAAAGGGTCGTTTTTGCATCATAGACTGGAGTAATGTTGGTGTTAGTAGGGAGGTGGCAATGCAGCCTGGGAGGGTCACTGGCAGCAAAACAGCAATACTCAAGTTCCAATCTCTGTTTCAGATAGTATTGATGGAAGTGTCATTCCGGTGACGCCTGGGCCTGGAGAACAGACTGTTGAACCGTAAGAAAAACAATTTTGTCCCCGCTTTTGTAGATTAGCTCCAACCTAGAGCCTGTGGCCTGAAGTGTTTTGAACCAGGCAGGAAGTGTTCAACTGCCTGAAATCATGTTGGGCTGGATGCGTTTAATGTTTCTGTGGATGGTACCTAAGGACATTTGGAGCAAAGTTATTGTGGAAGATTTGGGTGTCATGGCTCAAAAATGCTAGGGAGAGGCTTGGTGGGAGCTGCTCAAAGTGAAACAACAGTTAGTGATGGCTGGGAAAAGTGCTGTGAGGAAAACACGCTAATCCAGTACTCCTGCTTTTATAAATAAATATTAACAGTGGAGCTTTGGAGTGGTGCTGCTACCTGGTAGGTTCCCCAGGGCAAAGTGCAAACAGGATTGTCCTTCAGCAGTAATGGCCTCTTTTTGCTCTCTGCTGAAGAGTACCAATCTGTGTGGAACAGAAATTTGCTGTTTCTGATGTCTAGCCTCTTTCTGATGTCTAGTCATGCATATAAACTAGCTTGGGTTGTCCCTAAGGTATGATGTCTCAGTATGGCTTAAATTGCATATTGAAATTTTTGTTTTTCCCCAAGAGATCAGTTCTCTCTAGTATTCAAAATGCTAATCCCACTGGGAGTAAAGCATTGCGTAAAGCAATCTGACACAATTTCCTGCCACTTCACTGCAGTAAAAGTTTTGTTGGAAATAAAGTGAACACTAATCTGACTTTTTGTTTTTTCCACACACTGTGTAGTTGAATACTTATTTATTTATTCTTCTTTATAGGCGAATCAATATAGGGTCCAGGTTCCAGGCTGACATTCCTGAGCTGCAGGACAGATTGCTAATGGAGAAGGACGTGCACAAGGCTACTTTGGTTTGGAAACCGTGGCCAGAACTGGAGAACAAAGTCTTCCAACAAAGAGGTATAATGACTTGCCATTTTAGAAGTTCCTATGTCAGCCTGTGCCTGTTGAAGAAATACGCATTGATTTCTCGTGTCTGTGCTGAACAGAACGTTCAAGAGAATATTAATTACTGAGAGTGCAGAGCAAGAGACTAGAAGTACGTGGTATAGGTTCAGAGCAACAGAATATAGTGCAATATATATATATTATATATTTAAAGGGAAGTCTGAATAAACTGTTTTCTGGCAGCCAGTGGGGAAAGGGCATTGCTGGGAAGTTGGGTACTGAACTGCCTGGTAAGGGCAGAGGTCACAGCTGACAGGCAGCTGATGGATCCTGGGCCTGTCCTGTGGCCATAGTTGAGAGGAAATGTGGCAGGCTTGGTGGGTTCTGCCAGTCCTGAGCAGAGTTTTGTCCTGCTTCTAACATGGTTCATTCTGTTTCTCCACCCTGGCTGGAGCCTTCTTGGCACAGTAATGTCACTGGTGTGTGCAAGTCACTGGCTCACAGGCAGATCTCTGGCTCTGTAGTAGCCTGTCCCATCCCAAGGATGTGCTCTGTTACATCCTCTCCTCAGTGATCCCAAAACAAGAAGATGAGATGCTGAGGAGAAAAAGTGTGACAGAATCTGCTGCCCTGAACTATGTGGTCTTTGAGGGGCATTACAGAGTCCTTGGCTCCGGATGTTTGACTGACAGGCTACTGTATTAGCAGTAAAATGTTGACTTGTTTCTGACAGTGGAAGACCTTTTAAATATGAGCTGTTCCAGTGTGTTACCTGGTGGAGGAACTAACTCAGAATACGCTTTGCACTCTCTCTTTGAAGCAAAAGGAGATATTATGGTAAGATAAAAAGCTGAAAGGGGAGATATGATCCTCTCCTGCAGATAAATTAGCATGCTTTATTAAATGGATTTAGATATGGTTATATAAAAAAGATTTCTGATTGATTTGCAATGATGCTTTAAACATCCTGTAACATTTTTGGGGACTGACTTTTCCCTTTATTCTCTAATAAATTTAAATTTCAAAGCAGTGCCTCTCTGAAGGCTTACTGTATATTTCATATAGATAAGATTACTTAGTTTATAGCCTTGGGGCTTTGAATGTCTCCCAGTGCTTGCTCCAGCCGTGATATTTCACAGGCTTTATATTTGGTCACAGAGAGCTTAGTCCTCCTCTAGCCCTTATAAAAAACCTTTCTTTGGAGCAGCAATCACATCTACTTATTTGTTCAGAACTGTGAGGTAATTGCACACAGTTCTTGTATAAATAATGCATTTCAAATATTTGCATTAGTTTAGTGATGGGAATGTTATTAACTAAGGCAAAACATCCATTTTCCCAATGTTAGGGAAAGGCAAGGCCCCTTGCACGAGTTCCTGGAAAGCCAATATAAAACCAAATGCAACAAAACATGGGGCTGGAATGAGTCTCACTGGATTGGCTAATACAGTGGGTTTTAGCTTGTGTCCCAGTTTCCTTAGGCTCTGTTAGCTGTATCTGAGAGGTCTGAGAGTGTCACGATGTGGAATTTGCTTTACAGAGAGTTTGCATTTTCAGAGGAAAAATTTTAGCAATCCATAAATCCTCTGTTTTCCGGATCTGAAGGACGATTAGCTGTACTTGCTGTCGTTCTTGACAGATGTTGACCTAAACCGATATTTTAAAATATTTCATGCTATAAATATTAACGCTGTCAAACCAACCATTAAATATTAGTATTAATTAACACTATCAAGTCAAACAGTATAAACATATTTGTTTGTGGCAAGCAGAAGGGAGGGAAAGAGCTGGAAGTTGCTAAGTAATAGCCACATTTGTGCTAATTAAGGCAGGACAGGTGCACATTAGGTGCTCTTCTGTGAGGTACAATGTTAATGGACCTCGGAGTAATTTGATGTGATTTTGTCTGACAGAAAAGAGAAAAGAGAGAAAATTAATTCATATCCTCGTACCAAATAGTCTTCTAAATGCAGTTTTATGCCACAGCTGATTGCTTTTCCTAATTCTGTTTTTCCCTGCTTTTTCATTTAGGTTGCTCTTGAAAAGCTGCTGTTGAGAAAGCCAGTGAGATTGAAGTGTCATCCTTTGGCAAATTACCACTACGCCGGTAGGTTTCCTTGTGATCTCTCTATCTGTTACACAGAGTCCAAGCTTGGCATCCCAAGCTGGAGCATGGGATCACATTGCACTCTCTGCTGTCTGCTGCAGGGATGGCAGCATTTAATAGAGATGATGTGGACAGTGCCAAGGGTACTCCCTGAGCCGTTTGTTGCAAGTTTAGCAGTTTTTTACGTGACTGACAGTGTACAGAAGCTTTGCATCCGTGTTGCTGTGTAGGATTCTACAGATTTAAAACTGGCTCGGGTGATTCTTCTTCTGTTTTAAACTGAAATTTAACAATTTAATCTCCTTTTAAAGCTGCTGTTATTTGTAATTTATAATTTACTATTGGTAATGTCTTAATTTCCTGGTACATAAATATCTGCTGTCATGCCTGCTTCCTCCAAGGTGATGGTGCACAATGAATGAATATGATAATCATGAGCATCCTTCCAAAGAGGCAGCACTGTAACTCTCACTAGGATCTTCGTGCTGCTTACAGAACCTCTGTGTGTGGGCTCTGGTTGAAAAAGTCTGGGTTGGTGACTTGTTTCATAAACACAGCAAGAACTGCATTGTGGTGATGAAGCAGAAGTGAATACAAAGGTGATGTTAAGCCATTGGACTTCACTTGTGTCACCTGAGCATAGATGGCAAATGTCTCTCCTCTGCAGCCCTCCATGCTATTGCTTAATGCTTTGTAGTGGCTAACAACTGCTGAGACACAGAATAGGGTTTTACATAAGATATTTAAGACTTCATCTCCAGTTCAGGCTCAGTAGGAAACGAGCCAAGACTCTTCTGGTGGTCAGTCAATCACAGTGTCCAAGGTCATGTACTCATTTCCAGTTACAGTCAGTGTGCAATGTAAGTATAGAAGCAGGCTACTTCCTGGCTGTAGCGGCTCACTGGAAGGACTTCCAAGTAACAAGAAATCTTTGTATAGCAACTCCTTAACCCCTTGGCCTGAGAAGAAGAACAGAAGCATGTTTGATGGTAGCTGATAATGACCATGAATAAATGTGAACGTCAGGCTTTTGGTTTTGTCTGAGGGAGGTGCCTGTGATAGCACCTCTGTTGCAGTCCAAAGGGTGGACATGGGAATGGATGGAAAAGGAGGACAACAGCCAGGAACTTTGACCAGGGTCTCTTGTCTGAAGGGATGACACCAAATCATATGTGTGAGACAGTTCAAGGGCGTGAGAGCAGGAAGATGAGGAGATATCCCACAGCCTCATCATCAGTGAACAATTTAATTAGCAGAGAAGATAAGAAATTTCTGCCTGTGTGGCAGAGGAGAAACAGTCTTTACTAAAGCAACTTCACAGTAGTTTCAGAAAGAATTCACTGGGATTCAGGGAGGAGCCGAGAGACTATTTTTTTTAATCTTTCACATGAGATGATGCTAATGGTAACTGGCACTGAGACCTGTGGACACCTGTGAATCCCTGTTTCTTGAGGGGGAAAGAAAGTTTGATTGTGCTTATCACAGCATGAAATAAAATTTCACCAGTCTGGATTTAAGTGACATAGAATAAAAAGACAAAGCATTACTTTCTAATGCTCTTGCATGCAACATGTGATTGCAACTTATATTGACAGCATTGCTCTAGCACTGTGCAGCAGCTCTTGAATAACAGTTTATTTCTGATTGATAATCAGCCACTCGAGGAATATGAGAATTTTTCACAGTCTAGTGCATGAATAGCTTTAATATGACTTCAAGTGGCATTGATTTGGGCTAACTTAGTGTTTTCTGCTTGTCCTTGTTTGAGACAAAATTCAGAGGAACATCTGAATTTGAACATCCTCTCTTAGAAGGCAGGTTACAGCCACCCCTCCCCCACCAGGTTTGGGAAAGAAATATTCCTTGGAAGAAAGGAAAAAAAAAAACTATTTATTTAGCAAACAAACAGGAAAAGAATAAAAATGCTAAATAATAAAACCTCTCACTATGGAGAGAAACCTGGGAAGATTTTAAAGTCCCTCTATGGGTGTGGTCTCTCTCCTCCTCTTTGGAGTTGGGTTTTCAATGTAGGCCCCTCTGGGCCTCCCAGATGATGTTTTGGGGTTGTTGCACAGTTCCAGAAGAAAAGAACAAGAAACCAAAGTCCCAGGGAAAAGAAAGTTCAACTGTCTGCCTTTCTCTGGAAAAGACAGAGCCGAAAGCTGGCTGAAAAGCAAGAAGGGTGCTTCCTTTGCTCCTCTCGCAGGAGAACGCAGAGGAGTGGTGACCTTGGAGCACAGAACTGCTTTGAAAAGTTCATCTGGCTTTTTTTTCCTTTCTCTCGCACCCAGTTTTAAAGGCACAGAAAGAAAGGCCTGGGCATATGGCAGGCAATATGGGATACAACATTATAAAGTCACCCCAAGCCACTGCTCCATACTCAGAAATCACAGCTCTCAGGCCTGTCACATTTAAAGGTAGAATACACTGAAACAGAGCATGCCACTGACTCATGAGAATTAACTCGTTAGAATACCACAAACAGCAGATACCCAAACTCATCCTTAGCATTGCCTTTGAATGAGGGTACAAGCAAATAGCTCACCTCTGAAACCTGTTGGCTTGTGAGGGAAGCCAGTTGTAAAACTTGAGGATTTTCTGTTGTGTGCCAAGAGAGCTGGACAAGCTGACCCAGGGCTCCTTGGAAGAACACCCTAATCTCTGTCCTAAGACTTTGCCATCTGTCAGGATGGTGTTTTAGGGAAGAGAGAGGGAACATGTATGTAATACAAGAGGGCCGCTGTTGCAAACACTTGAATTGTTGTCCTCTGAACAGTGGAGTTTCTCAGGTCTGAAGTTCTGCAGTGAGAACTGCAGAGAGATGGTCTCTGACATAGGGCACCTCAGGCAGTCTGGAAGCTTCTTGTACTTGCTGTGGCAGGGTGTGGGTCAGACCCAGCATATGTTGTACGTAGTGGATTTCAGCTCCTCTCCATGGGGCTCCCTGGGTGTACGTGTAGCCCCCTTGAAACCCACAAGTTGGGCCCAAAGCACACAAATGAGTAGAAGATATTTAATGCCAGTTAATTAGTGCAAACAGTGTGGCAGGTAAAACAAAATGTAGAATAAATATCTAAACATAAAGATCAGCTTTAAAATTTGATCTGTATTCTAAAGCCTCAAATTCTTTTTTGCTGCATTGCAGATCTCTCTCTATGCACGTTCTCTATATCTCCCTCAAGCTAACAAGAGCAAAAGTGGTTTCCCAGCAACCAGAGTTAAAAACAGCTTTTCTTCTGTTTCTTTTCCTACACAAGATTTATTCTATTAATTAGGTTACTTCCAATTAACCCGCATAATCTTGTAAGGGTCTCTGATAATACCACAGCTATTGGGGAAAGTCTTTAAGGTCCAAATTCTCCATAGGTGTACAACAAAATTAGTTCATGGAAGTGATTCTATGTTATTATTTTTATTGTGTTGTTTTTTTAGGAGGGTGGGGTAGGGGCAGGAGAGCAGAATGAGTAGAAAAAAATAAAATCTCTCCTGGTGTTGTCATGCTTTTTAAAGTTATGTTTTGGCATAATAGAGTAGCCCCCTGGACTGGATGAGTGCATTTACCCCTGCACAAAGGGAGGGTAAAATGTAAATGACTGACAAGTGGTGCAAGAAGGGAATGATGCTGGTTCAGGGTGGGAAAGATGGAAAGGCAGTGTGTCAGCAGAAAGATGTCTGGGTGATAACAGAATAAGTAAAACTGGTGGCTTGAAGCCAGTGCCTTTCTCTGATGCTCAAGAGAGCTTTAAGTGTAAATCTCTGTGGAAATAACTAATGCATGCTTATATTCAGTACTGGAAGAGCCTACAGAAAACAGGTTGCAGAAAAGTTAATTTTGTAGTTTTCAGCATATAAGGAGTGATGAGATACCTGCTCTGAGCTTGTAAGCCTGGGAGCTGATGCTGAAAAGCAAAATATTTGCAGTTAAAAACACTGATTTTTTTTTTTTTAGACAAAAGTAAGAACTGTAGAACTGTAGAGTTCAATACCATGTGTGGTGCCAAGATCCAAGTTAATTGAAATCAGTGCAGAGGCAAGCATTTCTATGGAGAGTAATAACATTGACAGGAATATTAGAGATTTATTTTCATAAAAGTTTTAGATGTTTCAGAAATTCTCAGACTGAAGTAGAATCTTCTTATAGTGTAAGTCATTTCAAGGGCATCCACTTTATGACTTCTTGCATATCCTTCCTTTATTGTGTGTAATGCTGCCACTCCTAACTAACAGAATACTGCTTTGATGCAGTAGAGCAATTCTGTGTTCCTTTTCCTTCTGTTTGACTAATACTGAGAAAGCATAAATTCATTTCAATTTACATGTCGATTGCACGTTTTCATGGGCAGTTAGGCCAGGGGACCAAACAGAATATCATTATTTAGAAGTTTTATATACAGCTTTCATTAAATGATAAAGAACACTTTGTGCATATTGCACATTGCTACGGTCTCTACCTACTTGTGACCTCTGTCACAGAGGATTTAAATGTGTTATCCCAGACCATGCAAGTGAAGAGCTGCAGAAGGATCTTACAGAAGTTATTGTGTGGAGAACAGAAGGGTATATGAACTTCTGTGTCATCAAATGTAAGGTGGCATTCATGGGAATAAGCAATGCAAGCATTACATAGGAAATTATGAGCTCTGTGGTGGTACTTCTCAATTAGAATGTGAGTTTGGGGTTGTAATGCTAAGAAAGTATCTGCTGTATTTTACAACAGCTAAAAAAAATAGTCAAGCATTAAGAGGGTAGAAAATGTGGTGATGCCACTGTGAAAGTCTGGATTGTGTGTGGACTTCTGTGTGCCTTTCTGGTCCTGTTGTCTCTGTAGGAATGTTTTAGTGCTGGAAAAGATTCAGAGGAGGACAGCAGTCATGATCAAAGGTGTGGGAGTAATAGGGCACACAATTCTGAACAGCATGGAGGTGATGGTCAAGGTTGGGTTCACTTTCTCCTCCACTTGAAGAATGAAGGGTCATCCAGTGAAGCTACTGAGAGCCAGGAAACAAAGAAAGGGAGGTGGCTCTTCATGCAGAGGGTCCACTGATCTGTGGAACTCCTTGGCAAAGGATGTTTTGGGTACGAGAAGTTTAACTGGTTGAAAGGAAGAGTAGCTCAGCACTTGGTAGTTACTAAGCAAATTGCAACCGACTCAGGAAATCCCCTGTGCCCAATGTGGTCAGAGGTTAGGAAGAATTAGGGAGAGCCATTGTATTTGCTTGCCCTGATCTTACTGTTTCCTAGGCAACTGCCTGTCACCGCTGCTGGAGACCAGATACTGGTTAGGTGGACTTCAGGTCTGAGTCAGTACAGCCAAACTTGTATTTGGGTAGCAGCAATCACTCGCATGTGCTTGAGACTTCCTGGTTCTTGTTTCAGATGCGGCATCAACATAAAGGTGGCAACTTTTTATCATTCATAACGATTTCACTTTCTTTTTAAGGCTCTGACAAATGGACACATCAAGAAAGGAGGCTGTTCAAAGAGGCATTGTCCACCTACAGCAAAGATTTCATATTTGTACAGAAAATGGTAAGGTTATTTCTGTTCTCTCAATTGCTGGGCGTTTTTTCCCGTTGCTCTCTTCTGTTCCTCCTAATTTTCCCTCCAGTGCCAGACCAGCTGATTGCAGGCATAGAGGCAGCAGTGGTTACAAGAACACTGATAGGAGTGGTATATTCATTGGGTGTACCTGTGCATTAGGTACCAGTAAAAAACAGTTGTAAATAAATAAAAGGTGTTCCTCTTGTTATTACATGTGAAAGTTTTCACACCTGGAATCCAAATCATGGCATTTTATGTGTGGGACCGGTATGATTTCCCATTATCATCCTCTGGCAGTTTGTTACAAGGTACCTGAGTCACTGCTGCCATTGAGCTTGGCACCAGAAAGGGTTGAAACCTGTTAATAACGTGAGAACATGTTTGGGCTTACTTTTCATGTTCTGCCACAAAGCAGAAAAGACAAGGTTATAAATCTCAGGGCACAATACCTTACTTGTTAGCTCAAATGTTGAAAAATATGTGGGTTTATGTGAATCAAGCCTTATTTCCTAGATTTCTCAGTGATGCTGTACACTTGAGCTACAGAAGTACATTCTGAGTAATTTTCTGTCTGGAGTCGAGAGAGTCCCAGAGAAATCTACTGAAGCTTAAGAAATCAATGCAAATATGACTGAAAAAAAATTTTAGAAGAAGTGTTCTACAAGAGTATTCCCGTTGTAGTCAAACTGTCTTTTTTTCCCCTCCATCTGAATGTTTGAGTAATAAAGCTGTGTCTTGGAATATATTAAAATTGTGTTGAATGAAAGCAAAAAATTAAGACTGGACTAATTCTGCAATTCCTTAACTACAGGTTAAGTCTAAAACAGTTGCACAATGTGTGGAATACTACTATACCTGGAAGAAAATCTTGCGTTTGGGACGGAAACACAGAACGCGTTTAGAGAAGAAAAGAGATGAGTGCTTGGTAAGTCTAAAAGAAGATGAGAAACTTTAACACTTGATAATTTTTGTTTGTCCTGTTTTGAGGAGGAGGTTGAATTAGGTGCCATAGGTATCTTCCAATAGGAATTATTCCATGACTCTAAATTATGTTCTGTACAAATGTTGTGTGACCTCAGCTACACCAAGATTTGTGTGGCTGGACTGCAATGAGATAAAAGTGTGTTATCTAACTGTGGTCCAGGTACACCTCTGTAAATTGTGCCTGTGCCCATGTGTGCCCTTAAAGGCTGCTCTAACATTCAAGTACAAATACCACTTGAGATGTGTTGGTTTGTGGGTTGGGGTCTTTTTGGTTGGTTGTTCTGGGGTTTTGTTAAAGTGAATTGACTACAAGTACAGCGTACATGGCCTTTCTCATGGCAGGAGGACAGCATTGCACCTGGCATCTGTAGATCTTTGGAGCCACAGCTCCATCATACTGAGGGAGGCTGTCTTGAGCAATGCAGAGAAGGTTTATGTGCTATAGCTTATCCATTAAGGGGTGGTAGCTCCGGGAAGACCAGATGTTCATTCAGGATGGGAAGAAATACTGATACTGGGATGCACACTTGACTAAACAGCATGCTGTTCCAGAACTGTAAATGACCCAATATCCAGTGCAGTCTTTGACCATATTTGTAGTATTTGTTAAATGTACTGTCTATTTTAGACAAGTGGAGAAGAGGAAGTGTTAGAGGAAGATGAGGAGATCGAAGAAGACAGAAAGGAAGAAAGGGAAATGCAGAAGTCACCTGACCCACCAGCTATCTCTCTTGTTGGACCTATAGATCTGCCTGCTGTTCAGGGTCTTTCACTTTCTTCGTCCTCCTTCATCTGTGAAATGCCAAACTGCGGCGCTGTACGTGTGCTTGGTACATTTATGGGGGAGGGGGTGGTGGTGGTCGTGTGCGTCAACTAGTGAATTGTGATTCTGACTGCTTTTAATTCTCACCCCACAAAACATAAGCAGTTTGATCTGTACAGAAAACTGAATTCTGAGATGATGTATCAGTTAGAAATACTATATGACAACAGCTCCAGTTAGGTTACACAACTTCAATAATAGGATAGCTCACCTCTTGGTTTTATTATGACTATCTTTAATTATAGTGGGATATTGCTGAAAGCAAGCATCATTTGACCGAGTAGATAGTGCATATTAGATGTGTACAGTTGTTCTATTGTGATATGCATTCAGCATCCTACTTTATGCAGTTCTGTTCCAGTGTCTTCTTGTGATTTCTTGGGGTTTTTTTTCCCCTCCCCTCCACCCTGCTCCCTGCCAGGTGTTCAGTTCCCGACAAGCGCTGAATGGCCACGCTCGCATTCACGGAGGTACGAACCAGGTGACCAAAACACGCTGCACCATTCCCGGCACTAAGCAGAAATCTGGTACGCAGAGCGGATACTGCTCCATCAAGAGCTCACCTGCCCACAGCACAACAAGCGGCGAGACCGACCCAACAACAATTTTTCCGTGCAAGGAGTGTGGCAAGTAAGTGTGACTGTCTGCAGTACTGCATTGCCTTTGCCTATTTAGATTCCAGATCGGTAGCGCTGTGAACAAACTCTGTATTTCGCTCTGATGGTCTTGGAAGAAGTTTCCCCCCTAGATGATACGTTCTCTTACGAAAACTGTCAGAGATAGGTTTGCATGACATTTTGGATGCCCCTGCAGTATTTACTCCTATTTTCCACTTACCTGCTAGAATTTCTACATCTGACATTCCAGCTTCCTGCTTCATCACAGATTTGCATGGGCAAGTGACAGTGGGCAACTTTTTCTGTGTTTCTGTGCTTGAGTTTGTCCATCCTGATGTGATATTCCTTCACTTTTTCCCTGTTGTGCAAGATGGTTGTGAAACCGATACAGGGAGGATTAGGATGTGCATAGATACTGAAGCAGGTGTGGGAGCTACAAACTACCTCTGGCAGAGTCAGAGTGGGCCATTTTGATACCATCAGGATGTATAAATCTGGTAATATGTCCCTGAAATTCGCACCATGGCATTGCAGACTTCACTGACTTCTATTTCAGGACAAGGAAGCAAATGTACTGATAAGTTGTTGAGTCTTTTTTGGCTCATTTCATCAAAAGCAGTGCATTTTTATCTGATTTTTTTTTTCCTTTAAAATTTAGGGTCTTTTTTAAAATCAAAAGCCGCAATGCTCATATGAAGACTCACAGACAACAAGAAGAACAGCAAAGGCAGAAGGCTCAGAAAGCTGCTGTGGCAGCAGAAATGGCAGCCACTATTGCAAGAACTACTGGGCCAGCTGGGCATAGTTTGATCCCCCTGGATCACATGAGTCTGGTTAAACATGTTGAAAATGTTGGTGACATTGATGATGATGTTGTTCCGGATCTGGGTGATGTCATGGAAGAGAATGAAGTCATGGATGCTGACCTCTTACTGGATGATGAAGATCCAGATCTACTGCAGGATGATGCTGAGTTGTAAATAAAGTTGTTTGATAGACAGCTACTGAGCACACCCTGAATGGATCAATCAGGAAACCTGGACTGCTTGTTTATTCCCACTGATTGTAAACTACCTGTTGAAAATTATAATTCTTTTATCCAGGTCTAGAAAAAAAATCTGCTTTTTTCCCTTTTTTTTTATTAATTTGTGTTTTGGGGGAAGAAATAAATAATTGGTACAAATATTCTTATAAGGTGTTTTTATCTGAGCTCTTTTTGCTGATAACTTCCAAGGCCACTAATTACAGAAGTTCATGGTTCTGCTATCAGTTCCTACCAGATGGTCCTGGTGGAATCTTTAGTCTTTAACTCTTCCAAGTTTCATTTTATCCCAATTACAAGAATAAATTTCACACACTTCTGATGAAACTTTTTTTTCTTTGCCTATATTGGATCATTTCCAGCATCTTCTAGAGAGTAAATGTCATCTCTCTTAAAGATAGGATTACATTATTTGTCTTTGTGCTGCCATTTTAAGGGAGATGGAGGAAAAAAAATCTGGTTTAACTATGAGAGTTAGTAATATTGCAGTTCATTTTCAGTTCTGTCTTGATTACATAGGACATTTTAGATCCTCCATTTTAGCAAGGTTTTGATCTGATTTTAAAATGACCTAAATTCAAGGATTGAAGAAGGAGAATTATTGTACTATGGTTCAGCTCCTCTGATGGGAACACTGAATCAGGAACACTGCCTTGGTAATCATATTGCACTGGAAATATTGTCCCATGACAATAGATCACACTGTGGAATAGCCATCTCGGTGGTTTTAGGGGAGTGTGTGCTTGAGCAATGCTTGCTCTCTCACCAGGCAAACACAGGGAAGCATTCTTGCCACTGGAAAAGAGACTGATACACTTTCAGCACCTAGGTATAATGTGTTATTCTTGTGCCATTTTCAGTCCTTTTCATTACATCAAATTCAGCCGTTGTTTATTTATTATACACATACTGCAAAGGTGAGTTGATGTTGCTGTTTAATGGCCATTTCTCCTCCCTTAGGTTCAGATCTACATGTTGGACACCTGACACAGTTTATATAAATTTAGATTTGGTTCTCTGATTAAATAGGATATTGAAATAATTGTACTTTGCAGAAAAAAACAATTAAGAAAGAAATGGAGTTAGGTTGAGTAGACCTTTAATTACAGAATACGAATGCTGATTGCAGAGCTTTCACAGGGAGCAGCACTGATTTTCTTGTGAATTTTGCACAGCAGAGGAGTATTGTTAACTTTATAAAATATTTTATAAGACTTATTTCAGATCTTCAGGCCTCAGGTTTGTTTGGGGTTTTTTTAATGGATTGGGTTTTATTTTAATGGGTTCTTTTTGCCATATTCCTACTATCTTCAGCAGAATCTGAGGGATGGTGGGTCTTATTTTCTACTGTTTTTCATCCTTGTTTAACTATGCAAAATGAGGGTAAATCATGGCACTTTTATAGGAGTACCGGACCACACAAGTTCAAAACCAGTGGGACCCACTGACAGAGAGAGGTGCCTTCTCTGTCAAAGCCAAATATGTGAAGCCAAATGACCTCAAGTTTCTACTTAAGGTCGAATGTTCTGATGCTAAAGAACCAACACTTCAGGAGAATGGAAATAACTTCTCAGTTTCCGGTCAGTGAAGTTCCCATGTATGTGGTTGTTTCAGTGTTTTGGGGGGTTTTCCAGAGGTTTTTGCAGTTGGTTTTGACCAGTGGGTGGAATTTCACTGCTGTCCCATTAAGAGGTGATGTTCTCAGTTATTGCACCATTGAGCTTCAGGAGATCAGGCAGCAGCAGCCTTTCCTTTCCCAACCTGCCACTCAGCACATTCCCCAGCTGTTTGTTCCTGTCCATGCTGTGACATTTTACTTTTACAGGGGCCATATGCAACCCAGGTTCAGCAGACTGGGTGCTCAGCTGTGTGCCACCAGCAAGATTCACCGACAAAAAATCTCATAGATAGTGCAAGTCTTCGTGGGTTGCAAAGTGGAGGCTTTTGCAAGCAGTAAAACCTGTTGGCTTTCAAGGGCCTCTGGTAGAAAAAGCCCAGCAGAGTCTACTCTTCCTCTCCCAAGCTTGTATAATTTTGAACTTTTAAGGATCTTTGTGAGAATGGCTCTACACTGGAAAATGGACATGTTTTTCCTGGTGGGAAGAAAACTGTTTAAGCAAAATGATTGAAATCAAGAGTTCTGCTTGAAGAACTGAGTGAAATACAGTAGAAAATTAGCAGCTTGATTCTGAAGAGCGGCTCAGTATTAAAGAATCTAAAGTGGCACTTTTTTAGTAACAATTGGACAGGATCTGTACTAAAATTAGTATCTATAAATATATATATATACACATATGTATGCCTGATTCAGTAACATTAATTGGGTGCTGTTTTATTGTACAGCCAAGAATATACTAGAACAACGATAACCAAAGAAGTTATTCATAAAGGAAAAAAAGAGAAATGCACCTTTTCCAAGCAGTACATCATTTAGGCCTCAAAACATTGACTTCGTCACTATAAGTATTGCATTGGCTGATGTTAAATGTGCTGTTCTGCCTATTTGTACATGAGTTGAACATAGTTTTGTTTCAGAAAATTTGTTTCTTGCTGATGGTTGATGATGGAAAACTATTCAATATTGGATCTAGTCCTCTTTGATAAAACCTGTACATACAGAAAACATATTTTGAGAAAAATCTTATTTTCAATATTTAACTGTTATTTTATTAGAAGATGGTTGTGTAAATATTTTAGGCGTTTTAGTGTAAAAAGCAGACTGTAATTTTAGGTGGCAGAGGAAGTAACAAAATAAAAAAAAGTATATACATTTGATAGAGCCTGTGATCTATGCTGGTTTCAGGTTCCCGGTGTTAGCATTTGACTTGCATACAGCTTAATTTGCGGTTACTGCCTACCTGGTTGTGTGTATTTAAGGATGGTGTAGTGGCATAAATTAGTACTTGTTTTTCCCCCTGCCCCCTTTAGAGGTTTGGTACCGACCAGAAGCTGTGTTGTAGTATTAGCCGCTATTTGTATGTGTAAAAAGAAAGGGGTTTGTTAATGTGCCATTTCCAGTCATTTTTATATTTCGGTAAAATACAGTCGGATGGGTTTTGCTCTAACGGGCTTGTATCCCTTTTAAAAATATTTTTAAGAGCGGAGAGAAGGTTGAAAACTCGGGTTCATGTAATTGGTTTCGTTTTGTTTTTAAAAGATTCCTAGAGAACAGGACGGGGAACGCCTGTGGAGGACACGGGGCCGCCGCTGGCGGGAAGCGGCTGAGGGGCAGCCGCGGCTCCATCGGTGCTGCCCTGAGGCGGCGCTCGGGGGAGGCGGGAACCGCGGTGGGGAGCCCAGCTGGGAGCTGGTACAGCTCCGTTCGGCACCGTGCGAGCTCCCAGGCCGCCTCCGCCCGCTGGAGCGCGGAGCCGTGGCCCGAGCCCCTCTAGCGGGGAAGGAGGGGGGGATGCGGCCGCTCTTCTCCTTCCGGGCGAGCGGGGGCGGGCTGGGGCGGAGCCAAGATGGCGGCGGGGTGGCTGTGGCGGCGGTTCTGTCAGGTGCGGTGTGTGGCGGGACGCGGGAGCCCCGTCCTCCTCCTCGTCCTTTTCTCGGCGTCTTCACTGCTGAGGAGAGTGGGAAAAGGGGACATGGCAAATGTTCTCCCTCGGGCGGCGGGAGGGTTGGGGGTGTGCAGCGTGGGACTGTGTCTTTGCACGCCGTCAGCGCCTGGCAGGTCCCTGCAGTTCTGTGCTTTTCCCGCGGTCAGGCCGGGTGGAAGGGATAGTGAAGAGTAGGTGACTTGGATTTGGAGGTCACGTGCCAGGCGAGTTTCTGCACTTAAAAGTTTCAAAGCTTGGAAGTTATAACGTAAAATAATAGGAAAGCGTTTTACATTGCCGGTGTTTGCTAGTTCGGACTTAAAAACAGTGGCGGCTTTCTCTCAAATTGAGAAAATTGGATTTTCTGAAGCCCTAAACTACCTTATGTGTATGGACTGTGTTCGGGACTTGCTTTTCAGGCATCTGTCTCCCCCTGACGCTTCAGAAGCTCTCAGCCAAACAAAATTAAGGCTGTTCTGCACTGGGGAGGGGTAATTATGTTTTGTGCAAGGCCCTGGTTCACCCAGGAAGTTGAATTCTGTTGCGTTGCAGTCTTTGAGTGTCTTTTCCACCTTCTGTGATGGCCATTAGCAAGAGCATAGCATTAAAGCAGAGAATGAAGCTGTTAAAATATGCTTTCGTGCCCACTGAATGCCATCTCTGCCACCTCAGGTATTCAGCGTACCGTTTTGTCAAAATTTATTACAAAATTTAATGCAAAATTTAAAGAGCACCTTTAATTTAATGTTACAAAAACTTTTGACTTGATGCATATGTACTTAATTAGTAACAAAGGGAGATGGCATGTGGTGGGAATAACATGCAGAATCATAGAATATTGGAAAGGCTGCATACCATAGTGTGTGGGAGAGGACTCTACTGCTTCATCAGTTTTGTTTTATTCATTTTTATTGCATGAAGACTGAAATTTTTGTATCTAAAACCACATACCATAATACGCTATGAGTGCATGTATCTTTGTATGTAAATAATAAATCCTTATTACCAGGTTAAGCAGTTATAAGTAAAAGAATACATAGCATAGACAGCACACGCATTAAAAACCCCAAATCAGATAAAAAATTTTAGTTCTGATTACAGTTAATAGCCTTACATTTGTCATCTGGCGTCAGATTCTGTGCCATGTACTTGCACAAACTTGCACTGAATACAGTCTTTTTTGCTCATGGGCCTGTCTGCTTCCTGAAGTGCTGTCAGGTGATTGTTACTGTACTTCATACTGGCATTGGATAGAAGGAAGGCAGCATTCTGACTTCAGAGGGAGAGAACTGAGGTGCAAATGTCAACATAATTTTGTCATAGAATCGTAGAATGGCCTGGGTTGGAAGGGACTTTAATGACCACCTAGTTCCAACCCCCTGCCATGTGCAGGGACACCTCCTGCTACGTCAGTTTACTCGGAGCCCTGTCCAGCCTGGCCTTGAACACTTGCAGGGATGGGGCATCCACAGCTTCTCTGTGCAGTCTGTTCCAGCACCTCACTACCCTCACAGTCAAGAATTGTTTTTTAATATCTAATCTACCCCTACCCTCTTTCAGTTTGAAGCCATATCCCCTTGCCTTTCATTACATGCTCTTGTAAATAGTCGCTCTCTTTTATTAGATGTCACTAGAAAATTATCAGCTGTATTTCATTAGTTTTAGGTAATAAGGCTCAAGTAGTTCCCAACATAAACTTTGAAACTTTCTGAGTGATTATCGACTACAGTGGCAAATATTCAGTGCTCCTAAAATTGCTTATTCTGTCATGCACTTAAAGAATGTAATAGTAGTGCCTCTGTGAAGGTCTGGGTTTGAAAGAATTGCTTAAGGGGAGGCATTTGTAGCATAGTCTGCTTTGTAAACAGAAAACTCTCCTGCCTCTTCCTGCAGTCATCGTTTTTATTGGAAGCAGCATTTGTAGGATAAATAGTGACTGAGGCAGAATTACTTCAGGAAACAGCTTTGTTCACTGCTGATGTATAATGAATGTATGATGCATACTGGAAAAGCTTAGGGACCTAGTAGCATCATAGAGTTATGCATATCCATGAGCAACTGCAGTAAGATTACCTGGAAAAGTGTAAACTCAGGCTGTTTTTTGGTGTTTTGATTAGACAGTCACCTGTATAATTCTTGGGCAGGATATCTGTCTTCTCCCTTGAAGCTATGATTCCAGCGCATGTCAGAGAAGAGCATCAAGGGGCAAGATAGGTAACTAATTTGGCTTCAGCGTTCTGCTGCAGCCTTGGCATTCTGTTAAGCAAGTGAGAGTTCCTTTTCTTCACCCCTCAAGTAGTCTATAACTGTGCCAAATTAAGAATTAGTGGAAGGAAGCCATATAATGTTTTGAAGGGAACAATTATTCTAGTATGAAAGATAGTACTGTTACATGATTAACAACTATATTCCTTTTCTAACGCAGAAAATCATGTTATCTTTTAAACATGATTCATTTACTTGTAAGAAGTATTTCTACCTAAATGTTCTCTTCAAAAGAACAAATGTTCAAAATCACAAGGAACTTTTTTTTCTAAAAAAACAGTAAATTTCCAGTTAAATTCACAGGTTGAATTTTTGCATTTATAGGATACTGTTTTCAGTTGCTTTTATAAGTCCTTTACATGGCTTGTCATTTGACAGAACTTATATTGCACCATGAAAGTAAAACTAAAGAGAAAATATTCCTGTATACAGAAATGGTATTCGATGCCACAAAAATACATTTTTCTGTTAAAAATATGCTTTGTGATTGCTATTCAGGTGCCTCAGCAGTAAGTGCATACTGTTACTGTGCCCTTAACATGCTTCTTTTTTTTGATGCTATTGTATACTGAAATACATTTCCATGCTCCTGTTTTCTTGTGTTTTCCAATGGAGCAAACTTCCTAGTTTGTCATCTCAGTGCGTGGGAATGTGCTGTGCTTTGGTGTGCAAAAAAGTAATCTTTAATAAACCTGTATTAACTGGCTGCTTTCTGGTTTGGGGAAAAAAGCCCACAACATAACCTATCTGTTTTATACAGGGATCCGCTTTTCCTGTCAGTTATGCAAGCAGAATTATGCAAAAGCAGTATTTTCTTCCGTAAGTATAACAGCCCTTCCTCCTTCCACTGCTCCTCTGTAGTCCGTGAAAAAATAAAATCCAACTTTAACAAGTTATTTTATGCTTTCCCCATGGCATATTTCTAGGAGCTCCAACTTGATGGGAGCACGGCTGGCTGGATCCCATGGTGACACACAGGAGCCCAAGATTAATCCTTTGGTGAGTGTTCTGTCACACAGTATTTTATATATTGTCTTAGTAATAAACAGGACATCCAGAAAAACTGGAATTCCTTTCTTGCAGCTTTTTAAAATTCTGTCTTAGTGATGTCAAATACTTCATAGAGAAAGAAATCATTTAGATTATTGGTACTTGAGATCTTCTGGGTTGTTTTTTTTTCCAACAAGATATCTATTGCTCACAGTTGCCTCTCAGTAACTTTCCCCCTCTTCTACGCCGCTGTAACTCTATTAAATACCAACTTTGGGGCCATATTCAGTTCAGTGCCAGTGCCAGCTTAGCAGCCTTTTGACAAGGGCTTCAGAAACATCTGACAGGCAGTATTAGATCTACAGTGCTGATCCAGCCTTCCTGCTGTGTCTGGTACATGCTGGATTTAGTCTGCTAAACTGCCTAGGAGTGAACCTCTGGGAAAATGAGCACTTCTGCACTCATTAAGGCTCTACCAGTTGATCAGCAAGCCCAGACCATCAGCAATTGAAGCTCTGACTGAAAGTCATAAACTTGCACTTGTACAAACCTGAAGGATAATATACCTGGGGAAGCCTACTGTGTTTGAAGTAGTCTTAGAGCTGACTTAGTAAAGTGAGAATTCTGCTATTTAATTCTATATAATGTTCGATTTAATTCTATATAATGTTCTATTTCATTTCCATACCCAAACAAACTCTTAAGTGTTTTGGGTATACACACACAGCTATTTAAAATACAAATATTGCTGCTCCAGACTTTAACAATGAGTTTTATTCTTGCCATTGCTAGTGTTGTCCTCCTTATATTTATCTGGCATTCCTTTTTTGGATGAAGAAATTTTACCTAAATGTTCAGAAGTTAGCTATCTCTTCACACTTTGCCTTCCCTGGTAAAGTGAAGCCATCTAGTATCAAGATACCTGTCAGTCAAGGTAATACAGTCAGACTCTGTTAGATAAACTAAAATAAGCAGCTCAACAGGTTGTGGGATGTTTTTGCTCTTTTACAAATGGGGTATGCAGGCTAAGGAAATAGCAGTGCATGCATTAATTAAGGAGAACATGGTGTGATAACTCTTGTCCTTTCTTCAAAAATGCAGGTATCTATTTCAGATGAGCCAGAAACACTGTACAAGAGATTGTCCATTTTAGTTAAAGGCCACGATAAAGCTGTGTTGGACAGCTATGAATATTTCGCAGTGCTTGCAGCTAAAGAACTTGGCATCTCTGTTGAAAAAGTGTAAGTAACTGATCTGTAGAGTGATACGGAGTCAGATGCTTCCTGTATCATCTATTGTAATTCAGGTCCTCTGCTTAGAAGCATTACTTTAATTTTTTTTTTAAGAAATGGCTATAGTCTGACATTTTTTTTCTCAGATTGTAGATCTAACACTTCTTTGATGGCAGGATGGTGATGAGAAAGCAGCAGCAGTTCTGCACTCAGCACTGCCATAGTGGAAGTGCTACATGAATTATACTGACAGTACTTTCAGTACAGCTGTCAGTGTTGTAGCTTCCCTGACCTAATGCTAGTTAATACCCGAGTGTTAACCATGCCCATGTGAGTTAATAACAAACAGCGTTTCGTATTTCCTTGTACATCTTCTAAATGTCAAGTTAAGAACAGAGATTTCAGCATAAGCTTTCACATAAACTTGTATTATCATCCTTTATATAACATGAATGTTTCTTTTTCTTCTTTGCCCAGAGATAAACCCCCAAAGACGATAGAACGATTTACACTTCTCAAATCTGTACACATTTACAAGAAGCACAGAGTTCAGTATGAAATGAGAACACATTATGTGTGTTTAGAGGTAAGAAATAAGGAAAAATATTGTTCTAGGTGTACAATTCAAAGATCTTACTAGATGCTAATGCACGAGTGAAAATGGTTTGGGGAGAAGAATGCAGGGGAATATTGGAAAACACCTGACCTAGTTACATAAAATGCAACCCAAGTTATTCTGAATGCATAGCCTACATAATTTTTGGACCGAAAAATTTATTTTGACCATCATTTTAACAGCTGAAAGAATGACTAAAGAAAAGGTAGAATTGAGGGTTACCTCTATGTGTGCTTTGTTCTTGGTTTCCAAAATCATTGGGATGAGAGTTTTCTCAGGAAGGGAAGAAGATGGCAGCTAAATCATTGGCATTGTCAGTCACTAAGGGTTCTGTTCTCCGTGAATTGGTTTGATGTTTTCGAGCAGGCATACTTTTGCCCTATGCAGCATCATGTGGCAAACTAAAACTGCATGTAGGAAATAGAAGAAAGGAAGCATAGACGAACCACCAGCTCTGTGGCCGATGACACAGACCTCTGTATGGTTTAGAATGCAGCTGTGGTTGACTTTCTTAGAAGAAACGCTTACTGCCAGCATTTTGTGGCTCCCGGGTGTCTTACTGTATATTTGTACAGTGCTTAGCAAAATGGGAGTTAATCTTTAAGTCCCCTGACATGAGTGCAGTACAAGTGGCTGCCCGCAGACCGTAAGCACTATTTTTGCCTTCCAGGAAATAGTAAAAAATTGGTAATTCAGTGGAATCAGGAGAAACTAAAAAAGCAGTATTTCAATGGAACTGCAGGATTTGGAACTCTGGAGCTGCAGGATTTATAACAGGCTTGAACTTTGGGAGTATACAAAAGCTGGTGATTCTTGCATAACCTGTAGTTAATTTCATCTGATACCTGCAGTGTTAAGATCCCCCATTTCCATCCTAATGAATGCATGTGATCCCAGGCAGCATGTGCAGTTCTGTGGAGTGAAGTTAACTACTTTATACTTGCATGAGAGTTGAGTACAGATGAACTGCTTCTATTCAATATTATGGAAGCTGCCTTCCCATAAGATGTTTGGTCCCATAGCAAGGGCTAAAGAAGCTAGGGCAAACTTTTTTTTTTTTAATTCTGTTTGAAGTATTATTAATAGTAGTTCATTAAAAAAAATTCTTTCTGTTTTAGTTAAAATACCTAACAGGCAGTACTGCTGCGGTTTACTTGGAGTATGTGCAACGAAACTTACCTGAAGGGGTTGCCATGGAAGTGAAAAAGGTCAGTTTTCACCCCACATTATTAACTGTTACAAGTCCTGATGCAAGTACCAGTAACTACTGAAGTCTTTAGAAAGTCAGCCAAGGAAATGGGTGTAGTTTGATAGGAAAATTTTTCACAGAATCACATGGTAAAGAGGCTGTATTGCTTGGAAATGCCACTAGGTGGCATTTTAAATCTGATTCATGTCTCAAACCAGAATGAAATAAAGCAAAGTAGTTAGATGTTAGCTAGCTGGTACAGTAAATGGTTGTTTTTCTTTCCTTGTAGACTAAGATAGAGAGAATACCTGAACACATTCAGAAACCTGTTTGGGATACACTACCTCAAGTAGAAGAAACTGAAGTAAAGTCATGAACACACCAGGTACTTGGCTCCAGTAGTACTGAAATTCATTGCACCTGTCAGCCTAACTTACTGAGACAGCCCGTTGTTAAATAAAGGTTCTCTTATAAAGAAATTACATAAACCCTTGCTTCATTAAGTTATTCTTGCAGTGCCTGTAGGCTGAACTGCTATGAAGTGAAGAAGTTTGACTGTTTTCTGTGATCAGTGGCTATGATCTTTTACATTAAGTTTGTAGAAAGGTAAAGTTTATTTTTACTTGTATATATAAAAGTATGTGTATATACATTTATATAAATTCACTGTCTCCTTTTGATACTAGATGGCTTCTGAACACTTAAATACTTGCAAATCCACTTCATGTTTGTGTAATGTTTAATATTGTGGATGCCAAATTGTTATCCATTTATCAATTTTGGATAAACTAGTTTGTTGGCTAAACTATTTCCCTTCTTTACTTCTTTTCTCCTACTTATACCACATTTCTCCAGTTTTGCTTCCTGCTACATTTTTTAGCAAGTGCCAACAGAAGACTATTGCTTTAGGTCTTGTCTCAAGTAATCTTCCTATTGACCATTTCCTCTCATTTTTAGTCAGAAAATTTGTAGTTGCATTTTAAAGGAAATAATAAAAACCCCGTGGTTCGTACCATTTATAAACATTAGTGTTTGAGCATGCTCTATTGTGTTTTTAGGAGTCAGACATCCAAAGCTTAAATGGTCCCTGTCTGAAGTGCCCAAAATAGTCAGGAACAACAATTTCATTGCCTTAAACAAAGGCAGTGTATGCCACATGGGATGATCTGTGCATCACAGCAAAGCTGTGTGCTTCACAGGAATGTGCATCACATTCCTACCTTACTAGAACTCTGGTTTGAATATGAAAGAGTCAAACCACTGTCACTTTCACTGTATGTGTAAACTCACACTTAGCTCCTAAGGAGGGAGGGAGAGGAGTTTCAGACATGAAACTGAACTAAATCCCTAGGATCAGTTCAATATCAGTTCAGTATCACTGCCTTTTTTTATGAAGGAAAGGTGACAAAAAGACTTGGCAGTATGCAGTAGCAAAGCTTGACTTCAGTATCCAGTGGCCTGCCCTTTAATCAGGATACAGATTCTTAACAGTGCTGCTCTCCCCCCTGGCTGATAGTGCATTAGCCTCATGTAATAAACAAGTTTAACACAAATCAGTCATTCAGAGGAGATTTTTGGATGTTTGGTTAAGCTAATGCTCTGTCTTTCTGAATGGAGTTCTACTGTATATGAACTAGGGCAATGAAAAACTTTGAATGTAATTTCCTTTGCTTTCCCTCCCCCTGTAATCCCAGTTCCTTTAAGATACAGGAATCAGAGAGTTATTTCATTTACAGAAGGAATATGAGAAAAGAGAACAAAACCCTTTAATGCAAACAGTTTACTTGTTCAGGTCGGTGCACAGAGCACATGTACCGATTCTCTTCTGCAGCACTTCTGTATGGTAAAAGGACAGCATTATGGGATTTGGGGTTTTGCATACCTGTCTTATTGTTCCAAGTTTCTAGTTCTCTTAACAAAACATACCTTTTTTTTTGAAACGCTGTGCACTGAATTACAAGGAACACCAGTAATAAAAAGTGGAAATTTAATTCTTTCTACTTCACTAAAATGCCAGTAGATATTATCAGAAAGCACACAATCAGTGTATCGCATCTGCTGATGCAAGGTCTTTCATACATCAGCACATTGTTATCACTCATCTTTCATTCCCCCCACCATATGGATATTAACTCTTCTTTGCCTTGGTATTAGAATATGTTTCCAGTTCAAAATAAGGGGGTTTTTAGTTTAGCTACTGAAAATACTCACAGGGCTTTATCCCCAAGCCATTAGAGTACAAAAGTTTCACCTTGTGCTCAGATAAAGTTACAGTGTCTACATTATGGCAGACACAGTGACATAACTGAGTAACAGACTCCAAACATGCACAGCAGCTTCAGATACCTAGAACTGACTGCAGCCGCTTTAGCCTGCGGTAGCAACACTGCTAAGAAATGAAAGAGCAAAAGGCTTAGTTTGCCATCAGAAATCAAGTGCAGTGATGAAACTTTCTGACCAAAACAATCATTCTGCATTATGCAGGAGGGAATTAAAAAATTAAAATATAGGTTAGTTAGGTAGCTTCTTAGGAGAAAAATTCTAATGTTTTAAATAGGATCCAATTTAAAAGGATCAATTCTTCCCTAATGTTGGCACCCACCCAAAAGTAGAGAAAGTCAGAATACAGATTTTTCTCAGATGATTTTCTCTAGTGTCTCATTCAGATCCAACCATTTACTTACCCTGTCCCAATGCAGGGTATCAAGGCTTGGAAAACTTTGCCTTGTATTCTCTCTGCTTTCAACAAACTGGGTGTGGACGTACTGCAGAACTAGTTTGAAACCCTGAAAAGAGTTTTTCTGGATGCCCGCAGCAATCTGAGGGCTAAGTCCCCTTCCCCTTGACATTCAGTTTAGCACTTCTGGCATACAGTGAAACTCTCTACTGCATTAGAAATGCTTCGGCAGAAACAATCATGGGGTTTTTTAAGCTAATGTTGCTATGGACAACACATGGATTCTGGCAGCTTATGTGGTTAGCATACCCTGGATCTTTCTAAAATGCTTGCCCAACAGACTAAAATTTTAAGATCTGTTACATTTTAGATGCTACGTTGTTCTCTGTATTCTGTATTTCTCCAGTGTGTAAACTTCATAGTTCTCTAAAGAAGACTAATTCATTATAGAGTTTTTTTACATTGGTAATGTGTTACAGTAACTGCAGTGCAAGGAATTACAGCATCAGTAAATGTATCAGCCATTTGTCAAAAGAATTGCAGCTTGATTTTCAATGACGTCACGCAAAATACAGTTCATACTGGCAAAAAAAACACCCAACGAAACAGTGGCAAAGCAGCTTCTAAACCTAGTTTCCATCGGCAAAATAAGAGTATTAGGCTAAATACGGCTGAGAACAGATGTATAATACAAAATTCTGTATTATAATTCCAGCAGTTCTGTTCTGAACTAAATTAGTTTTGCCTAATAATAAACAAACAAGTGACTTGAATACATAAGTAATAAATACTTGCCTGGATAACTTTTTGTTGGTGATTATTGCTAGAGAAAGGGGGATAAAGAAGTTATAAAAATCTGTCATGCAGGGATGAAGAAAAGCATGAAAGTGAGTTGCTGTGAGACAAAAGAGTGAAGGCAATAAGCCAGCAAGGAGGAATCTGTTCTGTTCAGATTAGCAGAGTTCTCCAAAGTAAAGGAAGTGTCTTCTATAAACCATCTGTTTCTGGAACGTCATGCAGATGAAAGTGCTGGAGATACACAGGTAGCAGCAGCAGCCTTCTGCTGACAGGGTTTAGTTGCAGTTGCTGACAGAATGGGGTCAACAGAACAGATTTCAAATAATACAAGCTTTTCTCCTTCTTTTTCTTTCCAATATTATTGCTGGAATCAGAGGTGCTGGTGCATAAGAAATCTGCAAAAAGAACATTGTTGGTGATATATTAACCATGTTAGCAACTAGGAGATCCAGGGTAACTTTACAAGTTCATTTAGAAATTTGATTTAAAACTTAAAAGCGGTGAGATCTGATTTAAGAAAGGGATTATAATAAAACTGGGTGGTTACGTGTTCACTGGTGTATGGGATATCAGCATCAGTGCTGCTTTACTGCCCATGCCTCACCACAGAGAAGCTGAGGTGTTCATCTCCTGGGAAACACATCTTCCAAGACACACATGAATGGCACCACAACATTTTAAGTAGTTTAATCCTAAACACCAAATACTGCCCAAGTAGGTTCCTTCTCACACAAGGCATGGGGAGGAGGGAGGAAGGAGTTGAACAGAAAGAAAACAATTCCAGGAAAATCATTGGTTTCAAGGGTTAAATTGAAGTCAGGATATGGAGAGAGGAGAAGGGAGTGACAGTAGACATCAAGCTACAGGGCCAAATCTTCTAAGCTCCTAGAAAAGCTTTCCCATACTGTTGAAAAGAAGTGTGAATAAGTGGCCACAGAAGCAAGTGCTGGCATTCAGAACATCACAAACTAACGAGATTCATGCATTTTTAATTCGTAAGGCAATATTAAAAAGCAGAGTGGAACTCCACGAAGTAGTGTGAAATATCATCATAGCCAGAATTTTGGAAAGAGTATATAAAGCAACACTGGAGTCCGAACTATAGCCTTACTATCACCAAGGTCCTATAATTTACCCTTTTTAACACACAAGAATGCAATCCCCAAAGAGTTCCTGAGCTCTCCTGATTCACCTCTGAACAGACTCCTGTTCTTCCTGCTGTCTCAAAATGCCAAATTGTAAGTCAACAAGAAACAATCTTGCAACATATAAATATACTGGCTTTTTCACACTCCTTACAGAAGTGGGATTGATGGGCAAAATTTTTCCTCTTACAGAGTATGGCTGCTAACTTCACCAAAAAACCCTGGTAGTTGGAAATAATTTATTTTAGTCAGTGTTGTTACATAACATGTTGGCTTTGACAGAACCTGCCAAGGGAATTTCTGCTGCTGGGCACAGCCAACTGGTGCTGCTGCTGTCTGTGTGCTGCGGGGTACTGGGTAAAGCAGGTCGGTAGAATGGTTCAGATTAAGACAACTTCCTGCACGCCAGAGGGGTTTATTGAAGGGACAGACCGTGGAATTAACAACACGCAGGAGTAACTCCTGGAGGCTTCTGTGTAACTGAAGTGCAGTTAATGTGCTTGCTTGCTCCAGTCAAATCCATGGGTGCCCTCAGCTCAAGATAGTCAAAAAGCTACAATCTAAATGCTTAACTATTTTTCCCTAAAATAATCCATGCATGCCTCCACCCTATTTGGAATGACGTTGCTGTCACTTAGTTCTTGTACTCCCAGAGACTAACTGAAACTTACTGTATGTGCTTTGCACGTTACAACACCATTTATAACCCCTCATTACTAAAGATCAGAGGAGTTTCAGCTAGGTCATACAGAAACACAGGGATATAAGGAATATAAAGAACTTTAAGGCAAAGAACTGGGTTCGAATTTACTTTATTTGTCACAATGTAAAGTCATTTCTGAAAACCTGTTTGTCTCCATACGCAGTAAAGCATCCTTAACCAGTGCTCAGTAAGATTCAGCAGTGACGTGTTAGAAGAGCCAGAATGTAGTCTCTTTTCATTTGAAGCTTTTGATTTTACCTTTGGGAATAAAGCAATCTGAACATTAAGGACTTGTGTTGGGTCTCTTCCTCTAGCCTTAAAATGTGTAGCTTTTAGCAAAGCACTGCTGCAGATCATGGGTCAGTTGGGGAAGGACCTGTACCTCAAGTAGTGTTTCCCTGAACAGGCCATTTGTGGTGTTCCCCAGGGTCTGGAGAGGGTCAGGCTGCGTTTAGATTATCACTGCTTCTGGAGCCAGAAATCGAAGTAACATTGCAGTCACACGTAATGAGTTGAGAATTAATTTTTTTCTTCATAGGAGTAAAGCTCAGAGCTCTCAGTGAGTGTTTCCTGGGCAAGCACCCGAACTTGTCTAATCATATCCCTGCATGTACCCGGCAAAAACGTTATACACAAAAGCTTGAGGCTGCAGCGAATCCGGTGCAAAGAGAAACGCAGCAGGTCTTCAGCATCTCTCGTACCCACCCTCGTTACAACCTGCGCTCCGTGAGCCCCAGAGCAGCGCCGGGCCCCGGGTGAGCGGAGCCCGCCCCGCTGCGAACCCGCCGCTCGCCGGCCTCACCACCGCTCCGGCAGCGGAAGCGCGTCACGGCCCGCACCAAGCTCGGGTGGTGGGGCGCAGCTTCAGGACGGGGTTGATTCTGGACACAGGGACAAAGTGTTCCCTGCCGGTACTTTGTGTTCCCTAGCGCGGTTCGCAAGCATAAAGGCGCGCCCGCTCCCAGCACGACAGGCTGGCCGCGGCGGCGGGGCGAGGCCCGGTCCGTGAGCCCACCCCCCCTCCGCCTCTCCTTCCAGCCGCCCGCGGCCCCGCCTTCCCAGGGTGCGACTCCCTCTCCGGCATCACCGGGCGGGCCGGGCTGCGGGCACCGCCCCGCCGTGCGACAGCGCAGCGCGCCGGGCGCCCACGTGGAGCGGGCCGGGCCGGGCCGGGATGGGCAAGCGGCGAGCCGGGCGGGAGCTGCTGCGCAGCCTGAGCAAGAAGCAGAAGAAGCACCTGCGGGAGTTCGGCGAGGAGCACCCGTTCTATGACAAGTGAGTGACGGGCTGAGCGGGGACGCTCCTTTGCTGAG
>VYXC01004914.1:886208-936683 GCA_013397175.1 Platysteira castanea | reverse complement strand
GGCCTCACCACCGCTCCGGCAGCGGAAGCGCGTCACGGCCCGCACCAAGCTCGGGTGGTGGGGCGCAGCTTCAGGACGGGGTTGATTCTGGACACAGGGACAAAGTGTTCCCTGCCGGTACTTTGTGTTCCCTAGCGCGGTTCGCAAGCATAAAGGCGCCCCCGCTCCCAGCACGACAGGCTGGCCGCGGCGGCGGGGCGAGGCCCGGTCCGTGAGCCCACCCCCCCTCCGCCTCTCCTTCCAGCCGCCCGCGGCCCCGCCTTCCCAGGGTGCGACTCCCTCTCCGGCATCACCGGGCGGGCCGGGCTGCGGGCACCGCCCCGCCGTGCGACAGCGCAGCGCGCCGGGCGCCCACGTGGAGCGGGCCGGGCCGGGCCGGGATGGGCAAGCGGCGAGCCGGGCGGGAGCTGCTGCGCAGCCTGAGCAAGAAGCAGAAGAAGCACCTGCGGGAGTTCGGCGAGGAGCACCCGTTCTATGACAAGTGAGTGCCGGGCTGCGCGGGGCCGCCCCTTTGCTGCGGTTCGGCCGTCCCGGGGCTGCAGGGCCGAGGAGCCCCGCTCAGCCAGGGGCCGGCCCGGGCGGCGGCCGCTCCCTCTCACGCTCCCGACGGAAGGAGGGGAGCTGCAGCTGCATGGCGCACTGCCGCTCCTGAGCCGGGAATCTCGAAAGCGGAACGGAAGGCAGGAAGTCTCGTCTCGGATCTTCTTTCAACAATTGTAAACTCTTGTGGAAAGCCCGGAGGCTGCCACGAGGAGTGGGGAAGCGGAGGAGTGCGAGGTGTGCTCCCATTTTGATACCAGGCCGGTCCCTTGGCTTGTCAGAACCTGCTTTAGCTTTCCCACTATTTGCTCCGTGCTCTTTTCTGATCTCGGAGAGGGTTTGAAAATAGAGCAGAGGAGGTCTGTGTGACAAGAGCCATTCCCTCCTCGGCGGGATGCCCGCCTGTCCGAATGACCACCTTCCTTTTGTAGCCCCGTGCAAACTTGTGAGGAGAGAGCTGCTTAGTCCAGATGCTGGGTGATCTGTGCTGCTGCTGTAAAGCCTTTAAGGAGCAGGCACACAGTGTTACGGTCTATTGTTTGGGTGTCCCCTGGGACCCTCCCGGCCTGTGTGGATTGGGATGGAAGGCCTGCTGGAGAGAATGTCCTGTGTGTCCCTCTGTACAGTGATACTCACACTCACACAAAACTCTGCATCTTTTTGAAGCAGTTGAGGTTAGTTTAAGCCCACCTTGTACAGTGGCTTCTTTGAAGAATTGTAGTCCTAACACTGGTTAATTAATGCTGTTTTAACTTTAGTTTGTGTCTTTTTCCCGCTTCACAGACCAATATTTAGCACTAGAAGTAGTCTCTGTCTCTGGTTAACTTTGTTACGAACTCCCCTTGTAGCTAGATTATTTTAATTCCTTCTGAGACCTCATCTTCTGATTAAAGCTGTATTTTCCTTTAAAATTTTTATTAATCAGTTGTAATACCTGAGCGCTTAGTCTTCATGTACAGAGGATCACATCACCTGAGAGGGTGACCCTTACGGGTAAGTGCCCGGTCTGTTTTCTTAGGGAGACGTGTGATGGTTTAGTTTTAAGATTTCTTTTAACTTCTTTAAACTTCCATAACTAATCGATTCACTCTTCCCCTTATTTCTTTCATCATGTGTATAACATCGTTGACAGAGTAAGATATTTCAGTGCTTTCTTTTCAGGGTTTCTGGAACACCGGAAGCAACTCAAATATGTGAGCTGGTAATGTATTTTTATTTCTTCCTTACTTTCATCTTCATGTAGTTCAGTGAAGTGAAAAGCTAGCATTTCATGTTACTAACTTATTCAGGCTGATTAAGTTGTCCACTTGGAAAAACCAGTATATAGGAGAAAAAGATAAATGTGATTTTTGTGTGGCTCTGAATTGTTCTCTGTAATGTCTAACTCAAAACTGTAATACCATCAGAGGGCAGAAGCAGCAGGAGATAACTGCAGTTCTTAACTTTCTTGTGTATTATTAGTCATGGTGAAAATCAGATCATGCTTTACATTGTTTCAATAGTGTTGATAAACTTAGTGTTGCATGAGTTAGGAGACATTTTGTTCTCTGTTGAACAAAGAAAAATGTTAATACTCCTTCAGATTGCTAGTGCTTTACTTTTCTTTCAGTCAGGATTTGGTTACCTCCTTTATCATCAGATTAATAGAAGACTTCAAAGTTTTAATTTGGAAAAATAAATTACTCTGTTTCAGTTGTTTCCTTTAGCAATTTTGTACATTAATATAGTATTTACCAGTTTTTTTTCCTTTTTGGGCTAAAAGAAACTAAGAAAGGAGTAATAACGTTGAGTTGATACTCATGGTTTCACTACAGTTTTGGTTATAATTCGGACATTGGTTTGTGCAAGCCCAGGACAGAACTGGCTCAAGTCTGGCTTGCTTGAAGTGCCGAGCTGTACAGCTGAACCAAACCTGACCACCTACCTGGGGAACCATTGTGCACTGACAGCTATTTCACTTACCTTCTTGAAAGCCAGAAGCGTTTCCAGTGTTCTCTGTCCCTTGTATGGGTGCCCTTCTACAATTTTCAATCTGTGTGTGGTTTTCTCAGAAGAATCTAGTGCCAGTTCAGTCAGAGCCTTGCCTGTGGAGATCTCACTCATCTGAGACTGAAAGCACTGGGTTTTGTGATGCTCCAAGGCAAATTGATG
The DNA here is from genome assembly GCA_013397175.1 of Platysteira castanea. Lineage (NCBI taxonomy): Eukaryota > Metazoa > Chordata > Aves > Passeriformes > Platysteira > Platysteira castanea. Next base: position 933,992 of record VYXC01004914.1, on the reverse strand, counting down.
CAGAATGAGGCAGTTCAGTCTGTGTCCCAAGACGCTTTCAAAATCTAAATGGAGGTGTCCAGCATAATTAGTGGCATAAAATAATGGGTTTTGAAAAATTCCATTGCATCTACATAAGGGTTTCCTGGGAGAGGAGAAACAACAGTGCAAGTAGAGGTAAGGGCGTTTGCCTGCTGCTTAATGGGCTTTTACCACTGTTGCTGTTACACTCATGTTTTCCTTTCCAGTCTGAGGATTCTGATAAATCGAGTGCAGAAAGCGATTCAGAGACTGAAGTGGAACACGTCTCTGGATATCATAAGCTCCTGGCTACCCTGAAGACCTCACCGCCCTCTGAGAGTGAGGAAGAGGAAGATGAAAGTGAATCAGAAGAAGCTGAGGAAAGTGAGGCAGAAATGGACAGCGAAGGGTCCCAGGAGACTGAGGAAGCAGAAGGAGGTGAAGAAGATAAGAATAATGTTCCAGAGGAGGAAGAAGGTAGTTTGTCTTTTCCCATGCTTCTTTGGTAAATGTTGTTTGACTAATGAATGTTTTTAGCCAGGATCCTGGTGTAGACTGGCTGCTGGCTGGGTGCTCTTCTGCCTTGGAGACTCTGTTGCTCCATTGACTCTGTGTGGGTGGGAGCAGCAGCTGCTGAAGGATTTAGCAGGGGAAAGGGTAGCTGTGCTCATTTTCCGCCAGACAGCCCGCTGCTGCTTCCTCAGATGTTGTTTATGCGGCGGCACAGAGGAAATCCACATGGAGCAGCAGACCAGGGGTTCTCACCCACTCATGGGAGACACAAGCTGTTCTCTCGAGCAGCATCTGGCTTGGCTGTGCCACCGAGAGCAGGGAAAGGTTTGCCTCACAGCACGGGGAAGAATATGGAAATTGGAAGGAAACCTCCGCCTTTACAGTGAGGTATCCTCATTCATGAAGTCTGCAAAGAAATGCTGGAAGAGAGGAGTCAACTCTTTATCATTCTCAGTTATTTGGGGTCGTTGGAAACTAAAAGTTACATTCCCCAAATAGGTCGCTTCTTTAATTTTCTCTGGGGAACCACATTTTGTGTTACGTAACATTTGACATGCTAGCCAAAAGTCACCTTTATGGTAGAATACAAAGCCTACTTTTAACTTTTTTGATAAAGTACTGGGAGAAGAAAATTGGTAACTCAAAGGGAACAACATCTACAGAGAGTAACTTTTCCAGGAAAAAATAACCTGCTTCTTTCTAACAATTGACAGCCACAGACACAGCAGAGCAGATACTCAGCCAGGAGCAGGCTGATGGCACAGATACCTCTTGTGACCCACATCATGGAGTCATTGAAGAGTTCACTGATGTGAAACACGAATCTGAATTTAGCTTGGAGACCAATTTCATGGAAGAGGAGAGTGGAGACTGCAATGCAGATAAGAGAGAAAGCAGTTCTTCGCAAGCTCTTCCAGAAGGTAAAACACGGTGTGTTTAGGCATCTGCCTTTAGAGGAGTATCTGTAAACATGTTTAAATTATCTAACACCCCAGCGGTAGGCTGTATCGGTTCCAGGTTCTTCCACTACGTTATTCATTGTACTGCCCACATGTCAGCTGGTTACATAAGGGACCCTTAACACCAATGCAGGTGTGTGGCTGAACCATTTGCTCTGTGTAGCCCCTGGAGACTGGGATTCATGTGAGGTTTCTGCTGTGACTGGTAAAGCTTTAAGTTATCAAGAACTAGAAAAGTGTGTGGAGGGTGTTACCTTGTTCTGCTGCTCTAATAGTAGTTTTAAAAGCCACTGTAATAAAAAGGGCTCTGCAAGCCTGCACTTGACTGTGGAAGATACTCTTGGCACTAACAGCACAGAAGATAATCACAAAGCTGACCTGTGGGGGCATCCTTCACATCTCAGTGGAGTTAGAGGTCAGATTCTGAGAAGCTTGGAGCAGCCACAGTAATTTAGACAAATGCTCAGGGCTCTCAGAATTTTGAAGGTTATGCAGAGGAGTCTGACTGCACCAGGATCAGGAGAGTATGAAGCATCAGCAAAGTACATGTAGTGTCTTTTAAGGGTGTATCCCAGAATCTCAGTGCACTGATGGATGCATCTGAGCTCCGGTGTTGAAGTCGTCCCACCATATGTAGCAAAATAACTGTGTTGCACGGGTGTGCCATCCTTCAGCGACATGGCACACACTGGCACTTGCACAGCTTCTGCTCAGATTTCGTGCTCTGTGGCTTTAATATCAGATGGCGTCGTTTGAGAGAGAGAAATATGTTTGTAGCATCCCTGGTGATGCTGGCTTGTCATCTTGGAGCAGCAGCTGACATTAGATCTGGGAGGCAGCCTGGGTGATACATGAAATGTGTGGAAGCATCAAAGGGCCATGTGATAGAAAAAACAGCTCGTTCTTGTTACCATGAGAATATGACTTAGGCTGTTGGCATTGCATTTTAATGAGAACAGTAGCTCTCCAACTGCATGCTAAGTATCCTAACAGCTTTGTTCCACCTATAAATGATGTACTACTTCTCAGTGGGTTCTTGCAGCTTGGAAGTGTCTTTATAATCTATTGCAGAAAATGAGTCACCTAAGAGAGCAGAAAGGGTATGAATGTCTACTCTGGTCCCGGGGTCACTAAAATTCCTGAAAATGCCTCCCATTACTCCCTCTAGTTTATTGGGAAAATGCTGGAATCAGTAAAACTCAACTGAGGAGAGAACCTGCAGTACAATTAAATGGTATCCCTTTCATTTGCGTTTCTGGGAATATTTTCTCAAAATTTTTTCAGTGTCATCATCAGTAAATGTCTTGACTTTTGCCTGGGTAACTTATGTGTGGGCTGGATATTTGTTGGCAAGCACCAGTGTTCCCTAATTAGTTTTCTTTATGCAGAGCGTGCTGCTGTGCTGCAAGCAGGATACAGGGCTTGGCTTTCAAAATAAGCTTTGCATGTGACTTTGTGCGTGCCAGTGTCTTTAAGTATAATATGATTTAACAGTTCTTTGCCTCTCCTTTCCTTTCCAAGAAGAAATGCTGATTAGATAAATCAGACTTTTTCTCACTTCGGGCAATTTTTGCCCCCCTTCTCCAAAACTCGCCTAATGTTTCTCTGCTTTATTACAAACTGTGTTCATATCACTGGCCAAAGGCCTGGGCGGAACTGTTTGTAAATTAGGAAAGTTAGCAAGTTCACTTGGGACTTACAATTGACAGCCTTTTTCTCCTGCCAGCAATGGACGTGTCAGAGCTTAAGGCAAAAAATTGCCACTGTTTTCCACTTCATATTGTTTTCCTGTCTAACATTTGATTAGTGCTTGAAAATTCTAGTACTTCCACAAGTGCTTCTTTTTCTTTTTTAAAAGCAATCTGTCAAATCTGTTCTCAATGTTCTTTGCAGAGAGAATTTGACATCCTTTCTCTCATCTCCAAGTGCTTTGAAATAACTAGTTTTAATTGTGGTGTTGGCCAGCATGGAAACTGCTCGTCTCATTTGCAAATCCATTCTGCAACTTGATTCTACTATTAGCTGCAATAGTTCTCAGGCTATTTTTTTGTTGTTGCTGTAAATAGATCCATTTAAACAGCACATGGACAAAGAACTTGAAGATAAAGAAATAGAGAAAATGTCTACGCTTCCTAAAACTTCAAGTCAAGGCCAGGTAATAATGTTCTGTAGCCATCCAGCATTCCTAAAGATGCCTGGATTAAAATAATCCTTTTTTTATACAAGTGAAGTAGATCATAATTGTTATTATTAGCTGTTGGCACTAGAATTGTCGAGATTTTGTCACTGTGTTGTTGTTGAACTGTTTTCTTCTTCACTTACTGCTGAGCAAGAGTTGAAATGTGAAGTCTGCTGTTCTGGAGGCATACGGTGACACGTGTGAAACACGTAGCTTTAGAGTTTGAGCTGCAGTCCCAAAACCTTGGCTAGAAGTGAAAGCAGGGCTTGTTTCAGAGTGGTGACAGCATGATGCCAGGGACGTGCTCTGCTGCTGAACTTCATGGGTGACCATGTACACTTTTAAAAGTGATGCACTTTCACATTCTTGCTTCAGGATGACTCTGTCCCTGTACACATTTACAAGCCAGTGAAGGGGAATTTATTACTTATATTGTTAATTCTGGCAATAATATGTGAGTTACAGTACCAGAAAACCACCTCCTTGCTTGACAGAGAATATTGGTTTTCAAAATACTCATTTTTAGACAAACCTTTGCTTCATAACTTTTCCACATCTGATTTTGTTTTGGAGAGTTGCCTCCCATTCTGGTCAGCCATATGCTGGGTGACATTCATTGGAAGATATCCAATGGTTAGTTAGTCAGAGAGAAAGCTGTGATTTTTTTTTTTTTTTACTTAATTGATTTTTTTGGCACATGGTGGCCAAAATTACCAGTGCCACCTGAAGCAATGCATGATATAACTTTGCTTAAATTGGTGTAGCTACTTTACAGGGACAGCTGGGGACAACTTGCATGACAGAAGGCTTAAAGTTTAGAGTTTTCCCCTACTACACTGATAGCTGTGCAAAATCAGCCAGACACCCAACAAGACTGCATTTAACAACTGAATCATAACTTCTGGGATTAGCCCCTAATGGGTTTATTTTCATCTTTAATCGAAGTACGTACCTCAGTGAGGCCAGTTGGTAAGCATAGTTTGACTCCAGGGTTCTCATCCTGTCCCTGGTTTGAGCCACTGATTTCCTGGGTGGGTTAGGCAGAAAATTCCTCAGTTTCCTCTGGGGTGGGAACAGTTACAGACACATCACTGCAGATCTACAGAGCTGAAGTTTATTGTTATTTATCCTGGTAGACTCTAAAAGGGATTGCATGTTGAAAAAAAAGTTTCCACTTGTATTATGAAAAGATAATTTCCTTAATTTCATGAACTTGATTAAAGTTGATGTCACCAGCTTTGGTGATATGCTTTCAAGTGTGCAAGGTTTGCATATGTGTTGGCTTATTTTTTTTTTAGTGGCCAAGGCTGGGTCAACTAATTTTTTCTTCCACTCTGGAGAAACATAAAGCTTTGAAAGCAGACAAAGATGTTGATGTGAAACAGCTTCATCTGCACAAGCCTTTGGAATCCACTTGGCCAAAAGTGAATAAACAATTTCTGTCCTCATTGGACAAACCAGTTGATTCCCCTTTTACCCCGTTACAAAGAGAGCTCTTCTGTATCATGAATTCCTACCGGGACTTGTTCTATCCAGAAAGAAATGCTTTAACAAATGGAGAAGAAATCCGGCACGCTTACTGCCTGCATGCCTTGAACCATGTCCTCAAGGCCAATGCCCAGGTGCTCAGCAACAACGCCAAGCGGAGGGACCGAAAGCCAGGGGCCGACACCGATGACTACAGGGATCAGGGGCTCACTAGGCCTAAGGTAAGAGAGCTCTGATTCCCTCATCCCAACCCTGGCTGCCTGCTCAGGCTGTACAAACATCCTGATAGTTTATCCACAAGTGTTTCTGTTGCTACTCTCTCAGGTGATGCGTTCTTGAGCGTATGCTTTTCCACATCCCTTTATCATGCCTGGAAGCTATCCTCCATGGCCAGGGCAAATGCCCTGTGAGAAGCAGTGAGCTCAGGGTTGTTAGCCAGCTGGTTCTGTGCCGAACCATGAGTTTGACTTATCTCTTTGTTTGTACCCCTATCACCACAGACTGATTAGTTTTCCTGCGTCCATATCTAAATCTGCCAGTACAGACAGGTGCCTCCACATCAATCTTCAGTGTCAGTGCAGGTAGTGTAGGCTGTCACTCAGTGTGCGATGTGCCAGAAATTTTTTAGGCACTTGTAAAGACTTGACTGCATGGAAGGATCTTTCTGTACCTGGGAGTACCTCAGGGAATCCCAGCCCCATTGTCAAGGCCACCTGTCACAGTTGGGGGAGTGGGCCCCAAACCAATCCTCCCTGGATTCACAGCATCCTCTAGTTGATAGCCAGGTGGATTCAGCTATGGCAGCCTGTCAACAGTGTGCCAGCTGCCTGTTGAACAGTTCCAGAGTTGGGTTTCAGTATTTGCTGCGTGCTTGGAAAGTCTTTGGTTTCTATGTTGACTCCCCCATTAGCCATTTATATTTTGGAGTTCTGTGCAGGGAGTATTGCCACCCATCCAAGAGCCAGCCCTTGACCCTGTCTTTGTGTCACAGGAGCTCTTGCTTGCCTGGGGCTTAGGGAGGACAGGAGAAGGTGCTTGGTTTTCAGTTCCTCTGTACTGGTACCCTGGGTGAGCTGGGGAACCCAGCTGAGCTGCTGGCCACTAGCAGTTCAAGAGCACACAGCATCCCAGTGCATCTTCCTTCCCTCCTGCTTGTCAGAATGGTTTTGTTTTGATTGTTGGGATGCCCGACGGGGGCAGATCCAAGTCAAAAGTTTAATTAACATACACTTAACGGTGAGTGTTCATATTTCATGGGTTATTCTCTTGTAACCATTGATCTGCACAGGTGCTGATGATAGTGCCCTTCAGGGAATGTGCTCTGCGGATTGTGCATACTTTCATCAGTCTCCTCGAGGTGAATGACAAGAAAAAAATAGATGTAAGTAATAAAAAGCGCTTCAAGGGGGAGTTTGGCTCTGACCCAGAAGAGAAGCCCCCCAACCTGAAAAGACCTGAAGATTATGAAGCCGTCTTTGCTGGCAACATTGATGACCACTTCAGAATTGGTAAGGACCTACTGAACAGATGATTTTTAGCTTGTGCAGAACTGCTAAGTAACAAATTTTTCCCAAATGCCTAGGAGCTATCAGGGCTAGAAGTTCTGGTGAGACTCTAGCCTGTGTGGTATTCCTGCTGGTTTTGCACTGGCAACTTGGATTTTTCTGAAAATCTTTCTTGCCTTGCCAGAACTTAAAAGGAAGAGAAAATAGAAAAGTAATTATTTTCACATCAAGTTCAGAATCATTTAAAATGCAGTGACAGCTTTATTCTAGTAGGACTGCCCACACCTCATTTTCAAGATAGCCGTGATTATGCAGCAAAGTCTTTTCATGTTAAAAAAAAAAAAATCTTTTGGGTTTAATTAGCCTGTTCACAATGTCTCTTGTAATGGTTGGAACAAAATTAAAGCTCAATACTGAGCAAAGCAGTTTTCTGCTGTGCTTCCCATAGTTTTCATGAAAGCGAATGGGTAGCCAGCAAGTAGGAGTGTTGGACAAGCAAAAAATTTGAAACTGTTTCATAATATTGTAATCTTATGCTGTTTAGTAACTCAGTATGCAGAGAACTAGCTAGTGGCTTGGTTCCTGGAGCTGCCAAGATGAGAAGGCAGTTTTTCTAACTTAACTTGACAGATCACAGACTTTGAAAATACTGCACCATGAAAGATAAATTGGCACCCTGAGAAATGTAATGATACAGTGGAAGATGTGAGCAGGTCGCACTCAGTCTTTCTTCCTTCCCCAGTGAATATCTCTCAGGCTGAGAGCATCTTACTTTCAGTAGCATAATAATTTTCCTTTCAGTCCTCTCCCATACCACACTCTGCTTGTTCCACTTACTAAGTGTTAAGAAGTGAATGAAGAAACTTTCAGTGCAGAAGCAAATTATAGAAGCAGAATAATTTCTCTTTCTTAGTGTGCTGCACACCCTGTTACTTCTGCACAAAGATCTAATTTAAAGCACATTTGTTATGCCTTACTGAAACCACCACTCTTTCACATTTTTAAACAGAGAAAAGACTTGATGTTTTTAAACTGTGTATATACTGTGACAAGTGATATCTTCTTCCTGGAAATTCAACCAATTGAACCTTTGTTTTTTTCCGTCTTTTTCCATCTTTATCGTTGGGTTAACGTAGACAGCAGGAGGGGTCCCTACTGCTGTCTCTGGAATTCTTGGAAGCGCCTTCAGCTGTACCCATCATATCTGCCTTCACATGGGCAGGGAGAGAAGTTGGAGAGACTTTGCTGGGGAGATTGAAGGGGGTAGTTTGAATGTGGTCTGGACTAGCTGGATTTTTAAGACCAGAAGACTGGGTTCTAGAAATACTGCAATGTAATTATGACACAAACTCCTTTGATTCCTTCCCTTTCCTGTCTCTAACATGCGAGGTGATGCATAAGCTGGTTCAGAATGTATCCTGCAACACGTGGTGTGAGAAGCACTGTAGGTGCAAGACTTTGGTCATTGTAATATGAAGAACCTTGTCCTTTGTGGTTTCATAGCAAATCTTTCAGCCCTGTGAATAAAGGCAGTTGACAGTCAAGAGATCCACCCCAAAACTTTCAGGACAGGTTAAAGTAACAGTTGCTATAATACCCAAAGGCAGAGACCAAAGTCCAGGATTTAAGGAGGAAGGAGTAGTTAATAATTTCTGAAATTTTTTTAAAGTCGTTCAGTTTCTTCATTCCCCTGTTTAGCAGAAAATCACAAACAATATGTTTCAGTTAAAAATTCTTGTTCAGATTATGAAAAATGTTAATAATATAGAAATGCTTTGTCAAACTTCATAAAAATTTTCAAGATGTTTGTCAAATGGGGGTAGGGTGTGTAAGCACATTTTGGGGAAAGGAGTGTTTCATACAGATTGATTGTGTCCAGCTATATTCATTGGTGTGGGGGGAGGAAATGGGGGGAATTACTGTTCCAGAGCCTGCTGGAAGAATATGGTTGATAACTGATGTTAACTGAGACGTTGCTCTTGGTGTTGTTGGACAGGGGTTGCGATTCTGCAGAAGAGCATGAGGCTCTATGCACCCTTCTACTCCTCAGACATCATCATTGCCTCTCCCCTGGGCATCAGGACTGTCATTGGCGCAGAGGGGGAGAAGAAGAGAGACTTCGATTTTCTGTCATCAATAGAAATCCTCATAATTGATCAAGCAGACATTTACCTGATGCAGAACTGGGAGCACGTTCTGGTGCGTTTTCCATATGTGTATTCATTTGTGTGCTGTGCTGTGTCTTGCTGGTCTGATGTTACTCAGTTTTGGCAGTGAGCAGTATTGCTGGCTTTTACTGACTTGATTCTAGACATGAATGTTAGTTTCTTTTCCTCCCTCCACCCTGATATTTTCCTTATACTACGAACATTCTTTCTACAGATTTTGGTAGTATTCAGGACATGAATACTACCAAATACATGAGAAGTTCTCTCTAAAACTTCGTTTGGTGCTTTAGTAGTATACTTCATCAGAGGTACTTTTTGGACAGTTTTCATTATCTTGCAGCATGAGATAATGATGATTCCTTTAATAACATCTGGGAGAAATTATGCCAGCTGTCTGACTGCCCAGTGTCTCAGTCAGATTGCAGCCATGTGAGGAATCTGTACAGCCTAATTCAGGTTCCCCCAGAAAGCAAGAGGAGCTGATGCATGTCTCCACTGACTGCAGAGATACTAAGCGTTAGTCATGTCCAGAGTTAAACAGTATGAAGGGTTTCCTGTACATTTAATGAAAACAGAGCTCTCGGGTTGTGGCTAGTCTGCAGCAGTACCCCTGCTTTTTGGCTTTTGGTTAACAGAAGTTTTCAGGATTGAAATGGCAGGGTTTTCTTTTCCACATAAAAACACCTCTGAGGTATCTGAACCAGACATTTTGACTTCATGATGTCACTACGCATTTTGGATGAGTCCAGAAGGTCTTCTTTCCTCAGGAGTCCCAGAAAGGGCATATGAGCCTACACAATATCCAAGGAATGAGTCCTGGAGCCTGCTTCCTGTTCTTCCCTTTAGGTGCAACTGCCTGCCAAGTGGTGTCAGGGATGCCAGTCCTAGGCATCATTCCCTGAGGGCAAAATGCGGTGAATTTCTTAAAACTCTCTGAATGTGATGACAGCTGAGCTGTGCTCGGGCTTCTTTTTGCTCAGAAACCTTGGGCCCATTGACTTTAATACAAACAAATCCATTATGCTTGCCCCAGGAGAAGATTGGAAGAAAAGATTACTGTTCCTGGTGACTAAAGAGATGGTAGCTTTCAGTTCTGTGGCAGGAAATCAAGTAAATTGCTCTTGCTGTGGTCAATAAATTCCAGACAGTGGTGTCTTGGGAGATGCTGCTTGTTTGTATTCTGTGCTGCCTTGCTGGTCCCTGCCCTCTTTCCCGCTGCAGTTGAGGCTTTTGCAGGCAGTCAGGGATGTCAGCAGTGATGTGTCTCCATCTGTGTGTGCAGCACCTGATGAAGCACATTAACCTGCTGCCTCTGGATTCCCACGGGGTGGACTTCTCCCGAGTGCGGATGCTGAATCTCAACAACTGGTCCAAGTACTACCGGCAGACGCTGCTGTTCAGCGCCCTCCAGGACCCCCAGATTAACTCTGTCTTCAACAAACACTGCTTCAATTACGCTGGACAGGTGAGTTCACAGAGGAGCTGGAATGCTGGTGTGGACGGGAGGGGGAGAGGAACACAAAACCCAACGTGCGGAAAAATTCTGTGACTCAGTTGCTGAAAGCCTGTGTGTGCCTATCATTTCCCTCACCCAAATGTTTCAGTCTGAATCTCCATGACACTGCATACTGTGCCAGAGGCATGAAGAATTGCTCCTCGTGCAGTGATGCTTATTTGATACTTTTCTTTCATGGTAGCTGCTGCTTCATGTCAGAAATCAGATTTTGTTTTTTTGATTTGACAGTCTCAAGTTATCTTGTTTTATGTATTTTGTTGTTAAATGGAGGGTTCATCTGCTTCCTTTTTTTTATCTCCTACTGTGTAAGATGCATGAACGGGTTAGTATTTTGAAAGAAACAGGAAAAGTATAAACTTTAAGACCATCTCAATTACAGGGGATTCAGGGCATAAGCGGTCATCATGTATTTAACAGACCTGGTTTGTATATCGTGACTGTAGTTTTGTATTGGAGCTTTCTTAAAAACAGTCTTGTGCACTGTTTTTCTTAAAAACAGCCTTGTGCTGTCAGATGTGAGCTGCAGAAAGCTGGCTGCAGTGTGCCTGCCTTTGGAATGCTGCTTCCCGAAACATCCTGCTTTCTTCTCACAGGTGGCCGTCCGCAATGTGCCGCTCACTGGCTCCATCAGCCACGTTGTGGTCCAGCTTCCTCATGTTTTTCGGAGATTAGAAGCTGAAAGTGCAACTTCTGTAATAGATGCAAGGTACTGTGTGTCTCAGACTGCTTTGCTGTGCCCTAATGACGGCAATTTCGGGTTCAGTGGAGCGTACTGCAGAGCACACTGTGGGTTCAGCGCAGAAGTACATCTTCATTAGTCCTTGGTGTAGGCTGGGCTCTGCACAGGTGGAGGGGAATACTGGCCTTCTCCTTGGCAAAGGCACTGCAGAATACAGTCTGGGGAAGAAGTACCAGTCTCTACCATAATTGTGTAGTGCTGGTAAAGCCTTTTATCTTCTACACATGTAGAAATCCCATGAAGTTAAAAGAAGGATAAGTTTAAAAATGCCTTAAGTTTTAACTTCTATATTTTTCAAATCCCGTACTGCCTAGTGTGTAACTCTGAAGTTTCTTGTAGCTTGTTAGCTGCTCTCTTAGGCCAGATAGACACAACAAAGCTTCTCTGAGCTTGCTATTCAAGGACACTCGGGCTATCCTAGGCCCAAAAGGTGTAAACTAGGACCTGAAAGAGGTGGAGAAATTGAAGAGAACTAAAGTTTTAATTGGTGAATTTATGCTGATATGCAAGTGGACCAAACCTAAAACAGTGTAAAAAGCTCGTGACCTGTCGTCCATCTTGGGGTCCATTTTACGGAAGCAGCCTCTGGCTCCCCAGGGTGTACCTTGAAGGCCTTTCAAATAAATACCTACCTTTATTCCCTTACTCCTGTCTAGTCTCTGTTTCTGGCTGGCTGAGGGAAGGCATCAGTAGTGAAAATCTTTGGTGCTCTGTTGTTTGATGATATTCCTGTTTGAGCTCCTATCAGTATTGGAAAGCTAAAGTTTAACTCTACTTAAAACTTACTTGTTTTTTTCAATTGAGGTTTCAGTTTTTCATTGACAAAGTTCTGCCCGAGTACCGCGATGCCATCATGTCCCACACGCTCATTTACGTCCCGTCGTACTTCGACTACGTGCGCCTTCGAAACTACTTCAAGAAAGAGGACCTGAATTTCACTCACATCTGTGAATATACTAAAAAGGCTGCTGTCTGCAGAGCAAGGCGCTTCTTTCTCAAGGGAGAGAAGCAGTTTTTGTTGTTCACCGAGCGTTTCCACTTCTACAAAAGGTGAATTGTGGACCAAGTTTTTCCTCTGAGTTGCGTGTGTGCTGTTCTGAAGGTAGAGTCTGACCTTAGTCATAGATGGGCTCTGCTGCTTTTTGAATCTGTTGGATCCCTCTGAGGACTTCTTTGCCTGAAGTAAGAGCTGTTAAGTGTACTTTCAAGTTTTTGCCTGTTGTCAGCAGTCCCTTTGCAGAGACTTTAATATTTTGTTATGAGCAAAGCTTTATTCAGGAAGGTAAGTGCTGCCAAGTTCCAGTGATGTCAGGACAGGATGATACAGCCTGCAAATGGGATTCATTGGGCCTTCTATTTGTGTTCATCTGTGCCACAGTAATTGCATAAAATTTCGGAAAGGGTATGTAATTGGTTCAGTAATGCAATACAGCATTACTGAGGCCCCTTCGAAAATTTGCTACAGCCTGACTGGAGCTGTTTACAAGTTCCTAATGGAACAGGATTTTTTTCTATTAGCAGATGTTTTGGCAACTACGTAAAGTTTCATGAGGCTCGATCTGGTCAGTCTTCACTGTATTAAAATCCAAGCTGAAGAGGCTGACTGCTTCATGAATTGGTGGTGGTTGGTGCTTTAGAGGAAGCCATTGTACCTGGCAGTGTCAGATTTTCCCCTAAATTCTACTTCTCTGTCTAGTCTTCAGTCTGTGACACAGGGTTTGTGGAGCTACAGCTGATGTGCATTGAGGTTGATGGAAATTGGAAGACCTGATAGAGGATTGATGTTTTAGCATGGATATTTTGTAAAATTTGCAACCAATTTGTTTGTTTGTTTGTTTTTTCTACTGCAGGTATACGATAAAAGGCATTAGGAACCTAATTTTCTATGAGTTACCAACATACTCCCACTTCTACAGTGAGATTTGTAACATGCTGAAGGCCACAGACAGTGGGGTGGATGCTACCTGGACTTGTACTGTGCTCTACTCCAAGTATGATGCTCAGAAATTGGCTGCAGTGGTTGGCATAGACCGCACAGCTCAGATGCTACAGTCCAAGAAGAATGTGCACCTCTTTGTTACAGGAGAAAATGATTAAGTGATTCTACAGACTGGATGATTGGATAGACCTGCATTTTACTCCTAATGCAGATTTTTTTATTGCTTTTTAAAAAAGTGGTAAACTTTTTAATCTCTTTTGTTAAATATTCTGTTGAAATTGTTCATATAGTATTAAATTTTGTATTTCAGTACTCTGCCCAGCAAGAAATGAAGGATGTCATTCAAAAAAGCAGGGCTTAGGAGGTGTTTTCTGTGTAGAAAAGAAATCAATCCAGAACTATTGTATGTTAAAAAACTCATGGGTCGGTAAAGATTCATGCAGCGATAAATAGCTTTTGATTGGACTGTTTCTTTTTCAGGCGTAGCAAACTCACCTTCTTTTCTCAAAGGGAAGTTTTTCCTCTTTCCTCTTCTTTCCTCTTTCCTCTTGTCTAGGATAAGAAAAATGCCCAACTATTTAATGAGTCACTTTTCTGTGAGCCTACACAAGGGAGGTGGAGGCAAGGCCTCAAACACAAGTGTGCTGCTGAATGAGAGTTGGATTTGCTTCAAGTTGACACTTGTGAGAATCCTTAAATGTGCTTGTGTAGGAGCTATGGTTTTGTGTTTTTCTTCGAGTGACCTAAATATCTCTGCCTCCTATTTCCAACAGACCCTCTGGCTGGTCAGTTTTACGAGGGATAAGTACAAAACCAGGAGATGCAGCTGCAAATGCCCATGGTCTGGTATCTCACATGACAGGTGGAGCTGAGGTGGTTGGTTTGTCTGGTTTTTCCTCCTGATGGTTGCATATGGGCAACATGGAAGCATCATGGTACTGCCTTTTTCTTCTTCCAGGAAGCTAAGTCTACTTTAAAGGGAGCTAAAAGTAGAGGGATTAGTTTTTGTAAGCACGTGCTAGGACTGCAGGAAGATTGTTCTCCAGAGGGGCAGGTGGGCCCTGCATCAGCCCAAATGCGAGAAGGAAACATCCATCCTGTAATAAGCTTTGAGGGGGTTCTTGTCTAGGAGCCTTAAGTAATAAGACCAAAGTGAAATACACTCCTTGAATAAATGAGGCACGTAATTTCTGCCAATTTTTGTCATATTTCTGATTCCTATATTCCTCAAAGGCTGTGAACTTGAGTAGTTATCATTTAGTAGACATGAAAACCCATGCAGTTTCTTGCTTTGCGTTTTAAGTAATGCTGTCTATTAATCTTACATACCTCTGCTGTAGCACACGAGAATTAAGAGCCCTAGCAAACCTTTCCTGGTGGACATCTGTCTCCTGTACAGCACAGAGCAGTAGTGGCAATCAAGGATTTTTATTGCATGGCCCAGGCTGGATGTGGGAGAATTATGGCTGTGCATATGAAAACCAGCCCACAAAATAGGATTAAAGAATTTCCTCTCTACACCGGATGTACTTAGCAGGGATAATAGCTGACCTCTGAGGAAGCTAAAGTGGGATAGCTGCTTAGGGAGATAACATGATGCAGTGCAGCTCCCGTTTAAAGAAGCAGCAAGAGTTTTGTGCCAGAGCCTTAACTCTGCAAGGATTTTTCTGCCCACACTGAAGTTAAAAGCAAAGTGCCTTGATGGGAGTAAGGCCAAACTGCAGACTGAGGCAGTCATGATTTTTTTATCAGCTACCTGGGTTTGTTCCTAAGACAAGCATACTTTGAAATTTGAAATGTATATACCAGTGTGACTTTTCTGGTATTGATTACTAATTATAACTCACTGATTGCCAAAGCAGTAAATGCCTCTTCACTGCCTTCAGGAGGTGCTCGGAGCTGCCAGCACAGAGCCTTGGAGAGCTCATGCATGGGGTTTTTGTGCCCTGAAAAATTCTTGCTTGCCTTAGTAGGGAGCCTCATCAGCCAGCACTGATCCTAGGCAGGAATTCTGCCTAGAGGACTGCAGTAGTGAGTCAAACAGGTTTGCTGATGTGAGGAGCCCTTCTCTGTACTGGTGTGAAGGTCCCTTTTTTATCATCTTAAGTAAGTCCCTGGTGCAGGGCCTTGTCCAAGAGTGGTTCGGAGACAGTGAGATACTGGGAGGTGGTGAGCACCACAGTCAGAGTTTGGCCCATCCTGGATGTGTGTTCATGGACACAAATGCTTCGTTTGCTGGGACAGCTGCTGGCTCCAAATGAGTTATTTTAGAGGCCATCTTCCTGGTGATAATGTGGCTTTCAGAGAGCTAGCTGAACCTAATGCATTTGTGTGGGGACACTAAGTTTTAGAAATGAAACTTTAAAGGTTTTGGGGTTTTTTTTAAGTTGTTCAACCCTTGTTCAAGCTCTGACACAAATGGAACAAGAAAGGCGTTAGCAAATACAGTATTTTACCTGTTTTTACTTGACAGCATGCAGTCTCTGCAGGGTGAGTATTTTGCCATTTTTTCACAAGAATGCACTAATGATGAGTAATTACTCATCTTGAGGAAACAAATGTGAAACAAAATCCTGTTCGTTTTGACCTCAGTACCATACCTTTGTGGGGGTGATGATGTTCTTAAGAATCCATTTTTTGGTCATTTTATCAGGAGGATCTCAGAGTACTGACAGCTAATGCTGTACTCTTTGGGAAATGTGCTGTACCATAGCGTGAGAGCTGACTGCCTGTTCCCGGCCCTGGCTGCTAACAAGCAGTGGTGCCAAAGCATTAGGACTTAGCTTTGGGAGATTCAAACTCAAGGGTAAAAATAACTGGTGTTAAGATGTTAAACAAGAATTTCTTCTCAGTATCTCCTGCCTCAGGAAATTCCTAAGAAAATCCTACTAATGGATGACCAAGAGAAAGACATACTTGTCTCTGTAGGAAGATTGTTCTTGCAGCTAATGAGTTCATGTTCTAGTGGATCATTTTTTCACTAGCAAAACCTCATCAGGATAAGAGGTCTATTACATTTTGTTGCTCCTTTCAAAGATGACAAAAAGGCAATTTTTTTTTCTCTGAAAATGCATTTGCAGGATAGGAGCCAGCCTTCTGCTGCTGCCTGTATTAATGTGGAGGAGGGAGGGAAAGGTGACTTCGGGACAGCACTGGAGAGCTGCCTCCTGTGAAGAGGCAGGTTGTCGGTTTTGCAGCAGTTATTGGGAAACATGGGACGAATCACATGAGAGAGGAACTGGAGCGTTCCTGTTAACAACAGCAGAATTAACAATTACTTTACAGCTGTGCTGTCACAGGCTGCCAGGGTTTCTCAGCTCTGCATTAGTCATGCTCCATGGCCTCAGCCCCAGGAGTTACTCTCCGGGGTTTGGGGTTTTTTTTGGGCTTGGTAACCAAGCGTGTCTGATGAAACAGTTTGTGGAGGGGGCAGTTGAGAAAGCCCATCCACATCATCTTAGGGGGATGTATAAGCAGAGAGGGAAAAGGGTGTGAGCAAGTGCAGGATGGTTGATCCCTGCTGTCGCCCAGCTGCCTCAACACTGTCCTGCCTGTAGACAGCAGAGAGGGCTCCTCCCTTCACCACAAGGGTCTGGTCAGAGGGCTCCCACAGGTTCTGCACTGGGAAGGGAACAAGTGCCCTGGGGGAGGTCACTGGGGTGAGCCTTCATCTTCCCCTCCGCAGATGCCAGGTGACCCTTGATCCCGTAGGGAAGGCAAAGGTGCTGCTGGTGTGCTGGCTGAGCTGGGCCAGGCTGCAGCCCTGGAGGGAGGCACCAAGCCAGAAGCCTGACTGGAAAACACCACACAGGGTTTAAGATACACGTGTATTACTGGAGCCAGAGCTGGGTACTTTTGCCCACACTAGATCCAAGACATAGTTCAGTCCCTGCGGCTTTAAATCTCATCTTCTGTGCTGAGCTTGACAGTAAAGGGTAATTAAACAGCCCAGGGCTGGTTGTATTTTAATTAACCATTAGCTTCAGTGGTGCTTGAGGGTTACGTTTTATCAGGTGGACTGGGAGTTGGGCTGAGACCACCAGCTCTGGGATGGATAAACAGCTAACACGTGTGAGCTGGTAATGGGAATTGGTTACCTGAAATGGAGATGTTGGAATGGCCATAACATTGAGTGGTACTTAAGGAATAAATATTTGATTATGTGAGAGAGGTGCAGGAATTTCAGTCAAGGACACAAGAGAGATCAAGGTAAGGTACAGAAAAACAACAACACACAGGACAAAAACAGGATGGTAAACATGGAGCAGTTGACAATATAATTATGTAGCTGCAACTAAAAACAGGAATTTGGCCTTGTTCTTTCAGACAAAACAGGAAAGTCACGCTGAAGTCTTACATGCTGTACATGACATTACATTTCCAGGGTCAAACCCTTACCACTGATAGTGGCATAAATCTAAAGAGATGTTGGCAGAATTGCTAAAACGGGTTTATCAGGATGCTGTAAGGTCTCTTATTAGTCCCTCCTTTACACTCTTACAAAAGGGGGACTTGGTAGCCGAGACCGTAACTGAAAAAACCATTACTAGCACCTTGTTATTACTAATAAAGAAGCAGAAATTTCCATTTTATTTACTTGCCCTGGGTGTCAGGTGTCAAAAGCCCTCGTTGTTAGTAAACAATTAATATTTAGGTCTAAAAATGTATATTTTTTTTAAATCAAAGGGAAAACTGGATTGGTTTTGTACCAAAACATGAGCCTAGATCTGACATGGATAAATGGGAACCAGTTAATATAATTTATTTGTACTTCTACAAGGTTTTTGAGAAGTTCCTTGGTAAGGGGGGCTTCTAAATTGTTTGGTGAGGCTGGAAGGATCATAGGAGCTCATTGCAACAAAAGCCTCTAAGTTACTCCGTGCCATGTTCTCTGCTGACTACCTCTGTAGCATGAGCTATCACATTTCCCTCCAACATTATTCGGTGTGTTGGTCTGGCCCCATTCATTAGCTTCATCACAGAATTCATGCTCCTTTAGTCTGGGGAAGAGTTTGAAAAGAGGGAGAGCATGCCTGGCCTTGCAGCTCTTTGGAGCTGGACTCAACAGGGAAGACCAGTCCAGAAAAGCCCACTGGAGCATCAAGAAATGGATGATCAGACAGGAAGTGTCTTCTTGTAAAGAAGCCTTGTGGGTTCCTCTGGTGCAGCCAGTGCTGAGTAACTGGAGAATAAGCCAGATTTTCTGGCAGCTCATGTTTCTTAGACATCACTGAACACAGCACTATGACTTAAACATTAAAATTACCTGCTCCCAAGCATGGCCTCACTCTTTTCCTGTTAAATTAAGGGACATGTGTAAATTAACTAAAAAAAAAAGACATTTGAGGTCGCAGGTCTGTGGCTTGGCTTTCTTCTGCTCTGGTGCCTGTTGCCCTCTCCCAGAGTTGGGGAAGAGCCAGTGGTAATTTGCATCACCTCTTCTGCTATTCCAGATCCTTCAGGCTGCTTTGTGCTTCATTTCTCCTTCCCCTTCTCCCACATGGGTATTGTCAGTGGGGTTGGGTGGAATGCAGTTAAATGCTGGTAAAATGCAGCTAAGCCAAGAAAGAGCCCCGAGGGAATAAACTAGTGTCTGAATTAATTCCTGCTAGAGGCTGGAAGTTCTCCAGTAACTTCAGAAGCTGCTTGCTTGGGTCCAAAGGAAGAAGAGATCATTCAGAGATGGAGGTGTAGAAGCTCTTGAAGTGCTTACAAGCTTTGTGAAATGGCTCACCTGAGCTGCAGGCATGGGAATGGTTGGTGGATTTAGCCCGTGGCGGATCGGGAGCCTGTGGGCACAAGGAAGGGCGCCTTGTCCACAGGGATGAGAAGAACTGAAGCAGAAGTCAGAATCACAGTGAGGTCCTGTTTCCATAAGAAGGAAGACCAAATGATAGTGCTCCAAATCTGAGCACCTAAATGCACCACATGAGGTACTTTTGTGTGGGAAAACACAGCAGGGCAAGTCTCTGTTACTGGAGGGAGCCTCGCAGTGTGGGGAGGTCCCGGGGCAGCTCTGTGGGCACGAGGGACAGGATGTTTCTGGCAGTGCACGAGGAGCTGTCAGCACCACCAGGGCAGCGTGACTGAAGCAAGGTACTCAGCACCAGGAGCAAAGCTTCCTTCTGGGAGAAGACTCTAGGAATTTTGCTGCACTTCTTTTAGAGGTACACAAACAGACAGAGTGTGAAGCAAGCTCAGATCCAGGGGTTGTTCCCTCCAAACTTTGCAAGAG
Source organism: Platysteira castanea (assembly GCA_013397175.1). Taxonomy (NCBI): domain Eukaryota; kingdom Metazoa; phylum Chordata; class Aves; order Passeriformes; genus Platysteira; species Platysteira castanea. The sequence goes on along the minus strand of VYXC01004914.1, from coordinate 914,751 downwards.
GGAAGAAAATTAATGGGATAAAGTACATCTTTTTTTCCATCAGTCAGATGCACTTAGGTATCCCTTCCCTTCTGCTGACTTCTCCTTAAGGGAGGAAAGCAGTCAAGAGCCTCTTCTTTAGAAACCCGTGAGGCCTGAGGCCAGCACAGAACAAGCAGTGAGGGAAGGAGCAGAGCCTCCACCAAGCAGGGGAGTGAAGCAAGAGTCACCCTTCAGGTGTCACCCATTTACAATAAACAGCTCTGCTGCCTATTTAGGGAGGGTTACACCACAATACGTCACTGTAGGTCTGGGTTTGCACACGTGTTGCTTTTTATTTTCTAATTTCCCCCTAGTCTTTCCATGTTTTTTTTCTTGGAAGAGGGGTTCAAGCAGAGTTTAGCAATGCACATAGGTATGGTACAGAGATTGTGCCTGTGGTGGTGAAACAACAGTGGTTTTGCCCTTCTAAAGCAGAGAAAAGGAAAGGGCAGCAGGATTTGCTTGGATGTTTCATAGCAGGAACACCTCAATGAGCTCTTGGAGAGTAAGGTTAGTCTTTTCCTGGTATGGTATTTTACTAAAGTTATGGAAAAAAAGAAAATATATTCAGTGGGTAACAGAGACGCATCAGTGATCATATTACAGGAACCTGTATCCTTAAACTTCTGGTCTCATGTGGCAATTTTTCAAAAAAAATTATTACCAATTTTGGTAAAGAAGGAAAAGAAATAGTGTCATCAGCAGGAAAAATGTTAACATGTTTCACTTGCAAGTGGTGAGCAAGGGGCCAGGACTTTTCAGCACATTATAAAGTATCTAATAAGTCATTTTTTGGGCAAGGTTTAGAGCAATCGAACCTAAAGGAGAGCTTTTTGACTGGGCTCACCTTCTGTATGAACTTTTCAGATGCTTGTGCACATGTGTAGTAGTAAATTAAACAAATACAAGGCTCCTATCTTAAAAGAACAAACAAACAAAAGATATATTTGGGGTAACTTGTTTCAAATTCTTTGCCTGCGTGGGTTTTTTTTCAGTTCTTGGATGCAGGGGCTCCTTAAAGGCAGAAATAGAGAGTTTCTTGTCGTGGTTTCCCTCCCCGGAGGCTCTGGGACACTCAGTTTCTCTGAGGTGGCCTACCAAGACCTCCAAGGGTGTGTAAGCCACCTCTGGTGCAGGAAGGGACAAAGCAAGGGGGGCACTGTAGAAATGCCTCCAGTGCATGTAAGGTGTTCCTGCTCTCAGTGTGGATAGGAAGAAGAAGGTCAGTAATTGGGTCTTGTCCCTCCTGCTCCCTGGGGCCGGGCAGTAGATGTGTTACTGTGTAACATTCTCATGTTGAGAAATGACATTTCTGCAAGTGGCACTGTGCTGAGGAACCATTCCAAAGCCACGTCGAAGGCTGTATCAGCCTTTGGGCATCTTGTTACCCACAAAGTAACTCAGGCATTTTCTTGTGCTGTGCTCCCTCTATTCCCACCTTTCCCAGCATGCAGGTAAGTTCCTGAGTGACCTGTCAAATGGGAATGGTGACGAGGAGTTGCAGTGATTCACAGCGAGGACACGCGGAGCGCTCCACTCCCTGCTCGCACTGTGAGGCAATTAATGCAATTTGTGCTGTTTGGCTGAATGAACAGTTTGAAATGAACCATTGAGCCATCTGTTCCTCCAGCTGACATCAGGCGTGGCAGGAGTAGCAGTCAGCTTTTGCTGGGAAAGAAACATCTCGCTGTCATTAAGGAAAGTTCAAGAAAGGGGGGCGTGGGTTTGGTTTTTCCTTCCCCTTCTACTATCTTTAAAACAAACTCTTTCTTTCACATTTTCTTGTGGCTCAGACTATGTACCCCAGAGACTTTTCTGGCCTCTAATCAGTGTCTTGGCAGCAGGGGAGTGGCTACACCGAGTACCTTCTTCTCTGACTTCTGGCATGCATTTGATGAGAGGGAGGTGCTCAGCAGCATCTGAGTTTTACAGAACTGTTTTGCTCTTCCTTGTTCTGTCCATTTCCATATGCTTCTTTCTTGAGCTGAGGCGTTCTAGAAACAGCATCCCTTGAAACCAGCTCTCATGAAGGTTTTCAAAAGGTCTTCCAGAGGTCGTATTTCATCCCCTGCAATTATTAAATGCTACCTGATACAAGAAAAAAATAATTGTCTCACTAGCTGCAGGAAGACCAGGAAAATTTTGACCTGTTTCTCATGGAAAAGAGTGCTATGTACAGATGACCCTCAGGAACTGAGTGTTTGATGCTTATTCTGTGTTTGTGCTCACTGAGAGAGAGCTACAGGGAACAGACAGCTCATGGGGCTTATGCTGGTGGCAAAGGGATAAGATGAGCTTAGGGCAGGGAAAGTGTAAGCAGAGACTTAAGCAGAATATTTTAAGATTAAGCAGGCCTGGCAGACTGCATCTCTGAGTAATACACAGAGATGTGTTGCAGGATTTCTGGAAACCTGTTGTGGATCTCTGCAAGATACCAGCAGACTGGGGAAAAGCTAGGACAGTGTCTGTTTTTAAGAAGAGCATCTGTGGGGATGTACTAGTTTGAAAACAAACCAGTGGGAGATTGCAGGTCAGAATTATAATTTAATAGGAAAATTAAAATAAATGCAGTAGTACAAGAACACTGACAGAGTCAGGATACAGTCTGACACCCTGTTCAGGGTAGTAGGGTAGTCAGGGTAGCAGTCCAGATGAAGTGGACCTGTCGGAGCAGTGATCCTGTAGAAGGGTCTGGTCTTCACCTGAAGGTCCAGTGGTGGCTCTTGTCCTCTGGGAATCTAGTAGGTAGGGCTGAGTGTGGAGTTCCAAACCTCAGATTATATCCAGGTAGGAAAGCTTGGTTCCTGCCCCTGGGCAGAGCATCTCGCAATGGGCTGATGTAATTTATGAGTCACAGAGTGAGGCTGGATGGCCTGTTAAGAGAAGCTATCTCCTGGAGGGAGCTACCAGGGATGTGTCATGGAAGAGATAAAGAACCCTGCCCCACCTGGTTTTAATAGAAGGTGTTAGAATACAGACTTTTGGTTAGATCTTACATTGTAACTTAAGATGGGGGAGTAGAGCAAAGTTAGGGAATTTTGAAGCCTTTGCATCAGCCCAAAACTTTTAGGATGAACTCCCAAAACAGTCTGAAAGCACTCACCAGAGAACTGACTGATTTAAAAATAACAACAGCAAAAAAAAAAGTTACATTACACAGCTCATTTTGTTCTAGAAAAGAGTGACCAGAGAAGAAGCCACAGATGCTCTTTATCTTGATTTTCAAGGCTCTGGCAGTGTGGCACAACATTCTGGTTAAGAAAGGTAGGAAAACACTGAAAGGCCTGGGGATGGGCCTGAGCTGTTGCCCAGCTGGATGAGAAGCATCCCTGGAAGGCAGCAGTGGCAGCAGACATTACATCACAAGCTCTCCATCATTGTCTGCTCCGGAGCAGATTTTTTAATGGTTTTGTTAATAGCCACTGCTGGGCAAAGGCCTGTGCTTAGTACACCTGCAAATGATAAGAAATTTCAGGATCTGTAAAGGGCAGGGTTTGAATGCAAGATGTTATCAACAAATAGGAAAAAATAGCCTGTGGAAGAAAACAACAACAAAAAAACTTCAACTAGGACAAGATCAAGATCATGGTCTTGGGCTGGAATAAACAAATGCACAACACAAGGTAATAAAATATGCTACTTAACTAAAAGATCTGCAAAAACACAAGGTGGTATTGTCACATGTTAAACAGGAGCCTGAACTATAAGGATACTGATAAAAATAAATATATTTTACAGTTCTTTACCTTCAAAGGAATATATTCAAAACCATCAGATACTGGAGTCTCCATCTGATCTGGGACACTGCATTCAGAGCAGGTATGGGCCAGTTAGTCCAGAGAAGACTGAAAAATAAAAGAGACTGAGAGGTGAAATGCTTTGGTCCCCAAATGCACAAAATCTTGTGCAGAGAGCAGGAACATCTACTCTTTATGGCGAATAGGGTAAAAAACAGGGGAAAATAAGGTTCAAAATTAGGAGAAACATTTTAACATGGTATGAATGTACAGGAACTGGTTGTTCAAGGAGGTGGCGTTTGTGTGAGCTTTGCTGCCTTCTTGGCATAAATAGAAGCAAAACTGCTGCTGCCATTGCTGCAGGAAGAAAATCTGCACCTCAGTGCCAGGGGGTGGGACAAGGGGGGCTGTTTGTGTCTTGAAACAGGAGCATGGTCAGGGCCCTGAGGGCACCAGCAGGCTCTGCCTCCTCTGCCCCAGCCCGGCCCAGCTCCCCATCCTGCTGCTCTCCCCCACGGGAGGGAGGGACCCTGGTGCAGCACAGCCGGGCAGAGCTGGGTTTGCTCTGTGCCTGGTTAAAGGGCACCTGCAAGGCTTGGGCTCCGGGCTGAGTCAGGTGGGGGAAGTGCCAGGGAAGGCCATGCTTCAAGGCAGCCACCGACCCACCCCCCTGCCACAGCTCCCTCAGCAGTGCTTTCCCAGTGGATGCTATCTCATGTTGCTGGACTTCTCTGTTTCTAGGAAGGAAAAGACATTTTTAGCAGAGCAGTGTTTTCTTGGAAAAATGAACCAGGATTCTTCCTTTGCTGCAGAAAGCATTTGTGCTGAATGGACAATAATTTAGCCAATTTTACGGCCCATTGTCCCTTATAGCAGAAGAAAGCAAAGAGCTATCTTAAGCAAATAGATAACAAAATAATTTATTTTTTAATGCAGACTGAATGTTCACCAAGCCATGTGCAGTCATTTTTTCTCATATAGCAGGAATTGTAGCCAAACCAAGTTATGTGGCTCATCTTTGTTTTGTGATCATATCATTTGTTCATAATTAATGTCCTACATCCTGCAAAGCCGAGCAGCGGCATCTGAGAGCTTCTTTTTTCTCTCAATAGTCAGTAAACAGGCATCTGGCTGAGACATGCCTGGCATTGTTTAACCAATAGACAGTTGTGTTTTATGGGAGTGTGGCACACTGGGCCAAATTCCAGTCCCGCTGGAATTGGATTCCAGTCCAAATCCTTGGGCCTGCTCCAAGGAATTCAGAGTAAGGACAACAGAGACGTCAGGGCCCATTTTATTTTATTCTTGTAGGTGGATCCATCCATGTCTTATCAGTGGCTCTTCACTGGTGGAGGGAACATTGCTCTAAAGCTGTCTGCTGCTCTGGCAGGTGAGGCGTGGACTTAGGTGCTCCATGCCCGGCTGTGAGACAGAAGGGTGTGAGGGAGTGACTCAACATCAGCCTGCTAACTCATCTGTTAACTAAAGATGGTGGGGCTCTTTCCAAAACTTGCTTCTAAACAGCACCCCAAGACATTCTGGCTGCCTCTGTGCTTGGTATTTGTCACAGCACATGCAATCCTTGTACCTGTTTATTTGGGATTCCTTAATAGGCAGTGCTTAATTGGAAAAGAATGAAGAGGCCAACTGTGCTGCACTTCCAACTGGAACAATTTAGGATGAAATGTCGTGGTTGTACATCTATTTTAGTAGTTAAAAATTAAAACGTAAGTAATACTGTCATCCTTTGGCATAGATTTTATGTTATTCAATGCACTTTGCAATGTTTCATACTTAATTTTATCTGTTCAAGGTAAACATCCGCTTAGAATCCACATTTAGTAAACAACCTTTCCAAAATCCTTTCCCTACAGTATTTTACCAGGATCTCATGGACAAAACCTGTTGTTTCCCTTTTTGACACAGGAATTGTCTCTTTATTCTATAAAATGCATACCCAGACAGATTTGCTGTCCAGGTAAAGAGTGGGAATGAGTAAAGTGAGAGGGTCCTTTTTCCAGGCTTAAGAAGCAGGTCCCCAAAGGGTTCCTAACAGGGTCTGGGGAGGAGAGCACTGGGTTCCAGCCTCAGTCCAGCCAGGGCCAGCCTGGTGGCCAGCCAGGAGACCCCTGAGGGAAACATTGCTTGAGCAGAGAGGATGAGAGGAGCTGGAGCCGCCTCCTCTCCTCTTTTCCTCTCCCTCTGCTCACTGTTACTTCCCACGCTTCTCCAAGTGACAGAAATTTTTCATTAAAAGGAATGCTGGATCCCAACGTTTAGCTTCCTATCCATTAATAAAACTGTTTTATTATTTGAAATTTAAATGGAAATCTTCCATTTCTCCAGAAGAAGGCCAAGAGAGAGCAGGAGATTTTTTAAATACCCGAAGTTCCTCAGGCTTTCTCAGGTTCAAGACTTTCTAGTGTGAACATGGTGATAGTTTCTTGCCAGCTAAATATTCTTTATGTTGCAGGAACATTTTTCTGTGAGGGCAGATGGTGTTCGATTGGTAGTCAGAATAATACATGAACAGCAGAGAAGATGTGGGTTGATTAAATAATTAGCATACTGTGACATTCTATTGCTTCACTGTAACTTAAAGCTAGGTCAAAATGTTGGTCTATATTGCACCCCCCTGCCACCTTTCTTTCTTCTGGTCGTTTTTATACTCATGCCAAAGCGAAGTTTAACAGAAATCAAATAATTTCTTGGTAGCATAGTGTTCAAATTTGTTACTCAGCCCTGTATGTCACAGGGTAAAAGTAATATAAAGGAAATTAAATTTTGCTAAATGAATTTCTGTTTCCCAGCAACGTATCATACCCAGTGTGGGATCCAGTCCAGCATCATTGTGGCTTAATACATGGCACAGATCAGTGTTCAGGCCAGCACGTGTAATCTCGGAAGCCAGGACTAGTGGGAGGGATGAAGCCTGGTTTTCAGTCACCACGTCTGTCTGAACAGCTCTTTGCCTTCAGAGTTTGTTTACATGTCCACCAGAAGTCTAATCACTTAATCTTATCAACTCAACTGCTTCCTGTCCCCCTGCTCTCCAATGGTAAAATAACAATAATTACAGGCAGTTTGCTGTCAGCTGAGGAACAAACATAGGAAACATGCTTCTCCCAGCAAGGATGTCATTATTCACTTACTAAACACAACCCACTGAATTACTCATCCTCCTCTCTAAGTCCTGCTATCTATTCTGGGTTTTTGAAGAGCTTCTGTGAACAAAATTGAAAGAAGTTGTCCGGCTAAGAAATCACTGTCCTATAAAATGTTAGTGCTGACTGAAAAGAGAGCAGTGTCTTTGGCTGCCATGTAACCACTAGCCAGGGTGTAGGGGAGAAGTTGCTGTAGTACCTCACAAGTTTGGGGGTCTGAGGCTTTGGATGGTGGGGTACTTCCACTAGGAATAAAAACACAAGAAGCGAAAGAAGTTATCTGCTACATTCTAGGTGTTACTGCTGTCTCTAGAGTAGTCTTCTGGATGTCCCCGGTGTTCTAGTGTCTTAAAACATCCAGGAAGAGTCCCACAAAACTGGTAAATCTCCTTTCCTTCTTTTGCATGAAATCAGTGTTAAGGTAAGGACTAAGATTGAGAATCATCATGGTAAAATTGACCAGTTCACAACCTCTGCTCGGGTGGGCTGAAACTGTGAAGGAAGAGCAATAGTGCTCCTGGAGCAGCTGGAGAGGATGTACACTCTCACTCCAGCATCCATCTGAAGAAAAGAGTTTAATATTTCTGTGTCAAAAGTGTGTCAAAGTGCTGCAAACCCAAACTACACAAGAAATGCTAATGTCAGTAGGTCCCCTCAGAGATTACACTTGAAATTCAGATTTCTTGATGTTCTTTTGCTTCTTTAGAGAACAGATGTTCAAAAGTCATAGTAAAACAATCCAGTAAATTTATATTAGGTTCTCTCGAAGACATTTTAATATAAATGTTACAGTTAACTACTGTTATTTCTGTGACCAAACACAAAATATTTGTATTGTAGAGAAGTAGAATGTCAACCAAAAGTACAAAAAAGAGAAATCATGTGCTTACAAACATGCATTGGGAAGGAGGGAACCGCTGCCCTTAATGCAAAGCTATCAATGGCACCTTCCACTCTGCAACTCACAGCTCAGCTCAAGACTCATTTGCCTTCTCCTAAAGTCTGTAGAATCATTTGTTGCTCAGGACTATGATGTAAAGACCAGGTGCTACTCCTGCAGACACTTTCTGCCTCCCAGATTTCTGGGTGAACGTTTATTTGGAAGTGATGTTCTTTGATTCCTGCCCTAAACTGTTAGTATAGGACATGCCTCCTGTGCTAAGCAGTTGCTTTGTTCTTCTAAATGATTAAATTCCACTGCTGTGAGAAATTATTCCAGTATACTCCTGTTTGTCTTACAGAATACTACATAGCTTATTAAATGCATAATTTTAAGGTCTTTGAGTAATTACTGCTATTATTATTTTTTAAGTTGCTTTTTAATACAACCAGGCCAGGAGGTTGGAATCATTGCTAATTTATGCCCTCTTTGTGCTTGAACTTGAAGGAATGACATGATGAAGACACTGCCTTACTCAAGTACTGAGACCCACAGCTACATTTCAAGATGCAAAATAAATTGATTTAGATCACATACCTCACATTAATTTACTTTTTTAATTTATAAAATGCACCTTGAAAAATGTATTTGCTTAATGGAGAAGATAGAAGTCAAATAAAGACGACCGGACTGGACAAGAACAAATATTTCAAAGCTGGCATCCCTTTAGTTCAGTCACAAGCAGCAAACTCACAATGTTCCTAAAGTTCTTATTCACCAGATGAATTATGGGGTTAATTTTCTCTCTAGCCTAATGGAAGGAAGAAATCCAATTACGCTCAGAACACTCAACAAGAACAGGTATAGCTCTTCACCTAGTTATTAATATTTACAACTGTCATCAGAGGGATTGTTTAGAAATATGGCAAATTCTCTTTTCTTCTTGACCTCTGGAAGGTTTGAAAATTTGCTGTCTGTAAAACATGAACAGAAATGGTCAGGTTTATACCAGGGTACTTAGATGCAGATAGTGGAAAGGACAGGCTGTGAGTACAAAGCAGATGATCTTTGAATAAGGGTTCTGTTGGAAAAATATGTTTATGGTATTAAATCTGTGATTCGGAAGGTCTGGGAGGGCACTGGATATGCAAATCTAACTGGAAGTCAGTGGGAGCAGTGGTGTGATTAACACACTCAAAGTGAGCTGGCGACACTCACCTCTATTTTGTAACAAAACCCCAACCAAGCAGACACGATTACCTAGCAAAACATTCTTATCAAGCTCTAGATGTAAAATTCTCTGTGCTCTCTTAATTTTGCTCTATTAACCATGTTCTTATAATAAGAGAGAGAGGTGATCATACCTAGTGGGATTGAAGGTGGTTCAGGACTGAATGTCGTCACTTGGTTTGGAGGGTCCCAGAGAGAAGCAACAACGCTGTTGTGAAACATTATTGATATACGTGGATCTTAGTCCAGGTAAAATGGCAGCAGCAGGCCAAAAAACTGTAAAAATTTGCTATTTAAATGTACAGAAGTAAAGAAGCATGATCATGAACCCAATGACATTTAGAAAACTGTGCCAGTTATGCTCCTTTAATGTGAAGAATTTATCTAAAGAAAGTTCAAAGGATGAGGTCGATAAAAAAGCTCACAAAGACACCGGTTACTGTGTACATTCATAATGATTCCTGGCTGTTCTCCTTTAGCTAAGTAAATCTGTTTTATTGGAAGCTTGATTCTGAGATTATTTCTCAGTGGCAAAAATCCCCAAACGAACAATAAAACCTACCCAACCCCACCCTTTTCCCTTAAAATGAAGGCATCTTTTTGAAGCTCCTGTGAGACTGGGACCCATGCGATGCTTTTATACCTCCTCCATACTTCATAGAAATTATAGTGAAAAGGAGTTTTTTCTTTTATTGTATCTGCATATATTTTTTCAACATTAGTTTGGAATATTACTGTTAACTGCTGCAAAAGTTCCTTGTGCGATAACCTCTTTCTTATTTCCAGCAGCTTGTTTGTCCGAATTATAAGGGAGAAGTTTCCATCTCCCATTACAAAATGTGCTCAACCATCAATAAAACCTGCTAAAATAACAGGGGAATTTTTAAGGTTGCATTGTGGATTTTAGCATCCATCTTCTGATTTACTGAGAAGGTAAATGATGTCCATGAAGCATATGGATGATGTACTGTTCTGAAAGATGCTGTGACTAGAAGTGCTGAAACACGAGATGCTGACTCAAAGGTGAATTTATATATACCATTATATTTCTTTGGGTTTGTTCCAAATAACATTGGAATGGATTTTAAAAGCTGCTTTTTCTATCTGGGGGAAAGAACAAAAACATTCAAAACCATCTTCAACTTGTTGCCTTTCTTTGGCATTGGCAAGTACTACATTTTTTACAGCTAGAAATAGGAAACTTTATTGTCCTTTAACGTGGGCTGTACAAAACTAATTTTGAAACCATTTTGATGCAGTAAATAATCCAGCTCCTCTCTGAATTGGCCCATGAGCTGCACGAGACGAGAAGTGGGTTCTGGTGATCCAGCCCTGCTAGACACCCCACTGGAGAGCTATGGAAAGCGTCCAAAGGTAAACTTAATGCTCCCCGGTTGTTTGTCAGCTGCATGAAGGCCTAGTCTCTCTGAATAATTTAGAGATGTTTTAAGTTACTCTCATTACAAATGGCCTTGAAGAGGAAAACAAGTAGCGATCTGGTGGGGCCCAAAAATACCCTGGCTGTGTGCTGTACATGTCTCCATTCATTCCCTCTCTTCTAGCAGGGTAGCAGAAGGCTCCCTTTGCATATTCATGCTCAACTTGTGTTCAGGAGCAAGCAGAGGTCTATTTTAGTACATCAGAGTAGACTCACCGATGTCCAGAGAGGGATAGACTCTTTTGAGGCCATACCCTGTTCATTGTATTAACCCTGTTTCCTTCTGGAAAATTTGCTTGCCAAAGGTGGCTGCTCAGGCCCCACATCATAGTCGTGCTTTGCGTTTGTTTTGCTCAGCAGTGCTTTTAGCCCTCCCATTTTCTGTTGTGCTTTAATTATTCATGTGGTATTCATCCATTTTTGGACATATAAGTTGAATCAAAATAATTGAAGACTAGATGTTACAGTTTTTTGTGGCTGTGGAAAATGAAGTGAGAGGTAATTCATAATGATAAATAATACCAAAATTGATATTACATATTTTTCAAGGTGTATTTATGAGTTTATTGTGAATATCTTCAGTGCAGTCTCAATCAATTGTATAAGTTGTGCCGCAAACATAAAACCATTTTCTTATGTGAGTTTAGAGGATTTTCTTTTAGAGCTGTTCATGAGACTTAATACAAATGCTGTGCCGGTGCCAAATGGATGGCTGAACATGTAGAGTGTGATTGAAGGAGACAGGCTGAGGTTTTGAGGGTTGGCACTATCTAAAATGAAATTTTAATTCAGTCATACATCGTACTTAAAACATTTCATGTCAGTAGGTTCAAAATTAAACATATAACAATAAAAGCTTTCCATTAATAAAACTCCATCAATCAAAAAAGTTGGTTTCTCTGTATTTCTCATCATCATAATCAGTTTTAAAAATGATTAAGTGCTCAACCTGCTGATTTTTAAAAAGCCACCAGGATAGCAAACATACTTATTGCATGAATGAATTGCCTGCAGCTTTTTGTGTTCTGCATGTTTGAAACAAACCAAGGCAGACTTTCTGTGTCAGGGTAAATTGATTTCCAGAGCATGTATTTCAACCATTAGTACCTAAAGATGACCAAAACAAACTCCATGTATGTAGAGATTAGTGCAATACAAGTCTCCAGAAAAAGGTCTCTTTTGCAGGGTGAATTGGGATATTGAAAACTAATACAGATTTTTAAGATATCCCCCCAAATCAATACTGGAATATTATTTACAGGCTTGTTTACTTCTTTCTCTCTGTGAAGCATTTACTAGAGATCTGGTAAGCCTGGGACAGTTCTATCATTAATGTTAGCACCCATGGTATGCTGCCACAAAGTACTGATGCCAGCAGAGGAAAAGACAAAGCAGCAAACAGGCCATGGCCTATGCTGGAAAGCAGCCATCCAGTGATGAATACATATTTATATATACACATATGTGTGTGTGTGTACATACCTTCAGTAACACTGGGAGAACCGGCTGTGTTGGCTACGCAGGCGATGGGAGCTCAGGCACAAATGCGTATGTAACGCAGATAATGTGGATGTAAAGAAGCAGGAAACTACAAATCTGTCTCAGAAATTCTTTTACAGGATAATCCATCAGTTTAGTGGAGCCTGCATTCAGGATTTTACCTTCACTGATTCTTTAGTGGATTAATTGTTCCTGTGTTTTTAAGACATAATTCGGGTTGACAGTATAGGATAAGATCAAAAGGGCAGAAATTACAAGGAAAGAGAGGAATTCACTTGAAAATTGTTTATCTTGTGCGTAAATGATATAATGCAGCTCTGGAGGAACACATTCTCTACTTTTCTGGTTTGTGTTTTAGACTTCATGAACTGTATTGTGCTTGTAAGCAATGCATAATTGATAGGATATAATACTGACCTGATAAATTCCTGGCACTGTTTGTATACAGTTGGTAACTGAGATAAATTTTTTAACCAAGATCTGGGAGGTGACGAGAGATGGTGCCTGCCCCATTCACCCTGAGTCCCACAAAAGCTGGGAATTATATTTCCAAGTATTATTTCTGCATGTTTTGGAATGATTCAGTCACTCACTCTGGCCAGCACACTAATGGAAGAGGTTAAAGAGACCTGTACATGAGTACATAAAACAATACTATCAGGTGAAGTGGAAGATCGATTTCTAATTTAATACAAAGCTTTTATCTTAAATAAATACTTTAATCGCAGTGTTAGGTGGCCTGTGGGGATCATATTGGCAAATATCTTCCCTGTGTTACAAAGTGGCTTAAATCTGGGACAGTACTTGCAACAAGTTAGGTATGTAAAGGAAAGCTTCTTGTAACAAAGTAAATGAAAGGAGGGTCAGATGGAGTAATGAATGACAGTATTATACCAGGGGAACTGAAATGATTATTTTGGTTACTTGGCATCCTGTAGTTACGAGAAAGACTGTGTGGAGTAACATAGCAGAGCATAACTTTAGTTTTAACAAAAAAAGATGGACTTCAGATGTTTTCTCTGGGCACTGTAATGCAAGTCTTTTGCAATAGACTCCAGCTTAGCTTAGGAGGGCCATATGTCTCCTGGAAGACAGAAGATAATGCTGTTTCTTCAGAGATTGTCCATTTGTTTTCAAGAACAGTTGCCTCGTGATTTGGCAGTGGCCTTCTTTCCCCCCTAAGATGCGTCTCTTGCCTGTGCTTTCCAGGGTGCTGGAGCTCCTTTCTGAGTTATGAAAATACTATGCATAAAAGGCTACAGAAAATGTGAAGAGTGGAAAACAGAGAAATGAGCAGGAGCAGGGCTGGAAGTGGATACCCAGGGGTTATAAGAAGAAAGAAAGATTGAACATGAAGGACAAGAAGTTAAGGGAAGGATTTTTTTCCTGTCCCCAAAACAGTTTTCAGTGGCCATGGGGATAGGGACAGGGCACCACTTCTGTCTGGGAGCTAGAGAAAGAGATTATTGAAAATGATCTCTGCTGTATCTGGTGAACGGAATCTTAAAAGCATCAATTTAAGTGTTGCATAGCTTACTTGTGATGTATGGGTATGTTTCTAACATCATATTACAAACACTATTACCTTGTGTAGCAGAGTTAGCAATCAGAATCTCATTATGGATGGCATTTTACAAATGCTTCATGTTTCTTGGGCTTGTAGCCTTTGAGCACATTAGTGTTTTACTGGAAGTCTTCCATTAGGAAAATATTTACCATCCTAATTCTAATATAATTAAGTGCTTTGCTTGGGAATTTTCATGGTCACTAATTAGGTTAATACTGATCATTATAACAAAAACATAATTAATTTCCCATAGTAGTAAAATTAATTACACATTTAAAGCTAAATTGAATCAGTCAACAGTGAGAATGAACAATGGCTGTGCTTCTGATTTCACCGTCTCAAGGTTTTTGAAATAAAACCTTCATTTATATAATAGAGAGAGACTGTGGGTGTGTTTCTATAGCCATCCAATAGCAATAAACTAACTAGAGGGTAAAGAAGAACAAGAGCTGGCATTCCAGAAAATGTGAGGGAATCACTTAATCTTTTGGGGGAATGAAGGGAGAATTTGGGGTTACTTATATGTTTTTGTCTCTTCTTTGCTGAACAAAAATAAGCAAAAGAGTCTGCAGAGCAAATCCCCCAGACCTACGCTCAACAAGAGAGATCCTCTGGGTTTGCGGGCTTCCTGATACCATTTAGGAGATAATGTTCCATGAGGTGTCTTCTGCACATGTGGATGTGGTGTTGCCCTCTGCTTTTTTCCAGAGAAAAAAGACAGTGGTGTGCCCTCTCCTGCAGCCTTGCTTATTGCCTGGCATCCAGTTTCTACAGCAGAGTTTGGGCCCTGGGTTGTTTTTATTGGATGTATGCATCAGGTGGATATATTCAGTGGGTTCTCAGGCCAAAGAGGGTCAGCAAAGCTAAATATCATTGCTTCAGGACAGTTCCTATCCTGATGCTTTCTGATTCTTCAGCTTCCTTTCTTTCAAGGGAAAGAGGCAAGAACTCAAGAGCCAGAGCTTCCTTCCCCACCAGGAACTGGCATGAGAAATCTTGAGAGACCCTTCTTTGCATGTAAGCCTCACCATGTAGTTCTTTCCACTGGAGGTGGAGAAATCACTGCCTGGATTTAACAGAAAGTGTAATTAGGGTTAACCTTAATTTAAATAATTGTTAAGCTATTAAAATAGCTATTAGCATGCCCTATCATTTGCTATCAGAGAAATGCAAATACGTGTCACCGCATCAATTCACAAGAACACAGATTGGAAGCTGATAATTGTTACTGTAGTTCCCACCCCAGAGATCCAGGAGGTTTTTGTTCTTATATGACAAATCCCAAAGGTTGCAATAGCCTCTCTACTAGCAGCAGTAAGCTAGGGTGGGTGTGGGCAGAAATATAAAGGCATTTTCATCCTCCTGCATTTGCAAAACAGATTTACCGTCAGTGATGCAAAATGGAGTATGTCCAGAATCAAACCTCTGTACATTTTTACATAGTTTATAGCAATGATCCCATCCTGTTTCTGTTAAAGATTCAACATTTTAATGAGCAATGGATGAACAAGATCTTTTTGCCTGGGCCCTAGAAGTGCACTACTGTCTATAAAATACGTGTTGTTAAGAGTCTCTGCAGTCAAACGGAGCATTATGTAATTCTTTGGCAAATGGGCTCTCTGTGTAAGTACTTGGAAGCTATAAGTTTGTTAACTTTGTCTTCCCAAGCTGTAAAAGGGTCCCATAACAGCAATTTCTCTCAGCTTGCCAGGCACAGAAATTAACTCTAGAAAGCTATGTAACAGAAGATTAAAAAGAAAGCAGTATCTAAAGATGTGTTATGCTGTTATGTGCATTAATTACCTCCAAAAGAACTGAGTATCAGGTAAATAAAAACCAGAATTGTTTTTTTTCCTTTTTAGATGAGAATAATATAAGTTGTAGTAGTTCTAAAGAATATTGATCTTAAGACAAAATTCAAGAGGTAGGTAGGTCTTATTCACGACTATTTTTACATAAAGCAGTCCTTGTTTTTGAGAACAATGTCACCATGTATTGAGAGTATGGTTTGATCCGTCTTTTTAAAAATCATTTCTTTGAATGTAGATTAAATTTCTTTTCTTGGCATTTATTCTTGTGCCGCCAGTGTCAAAACAGAAATGGCAAGCATTGTGATAAAAGAAAAATCATTTCATTTCCCTGCAGCTTCTGTAATTGCCTTTGTGTCCTTTTTTGAACCGCTGTTCTGTAACTCCTCGGTCCCTTCCTTGAACAGCAACTCATTGTTCAAAACTTCTGTGCCTACTATGGCAACAGGACCTTAAAACACAGTGGAGAAACTCAGATATCTCCAAATTGTATGGTAGAAAAGAAACCGATTATTTCTCCACTCATATTAATAGATTCACTTCTCAGAGCTTAATTCTGATCACTGCCCCGAGCACAAATGAGTGTTCAGTAGAGTTATGCTGTGTCGGTGATGAAGCCACCCCCGATCTTTTCCCAGGTTGGGCAAAATTAGCATAAGTACTCCATGCACACAGCTGCAGCCTTCAGCATGCGGGAGCTTCTGCAACAGCTTCCCTTCCCCAGGAGGGGATTTTGCCAGTGGAATGGCACTGGTATGGATTCATAAACCATACGCCTCCTCTTGCTTCCCACGCACTCTTTTGTACTGTCACCATGGATCAGTGTAGAAGCACAGCTTCACAGGTCAAAGCCTGGTTAGACTCTGCTGAACATGCTTCCTAAGTGTTGTTCTCTCCCTGTCCCCAGAGAGCAGAATCTCTTTCTCTGGGCAAAATGTAAGCCAGATGGGATAATGCATCTGAAAGCTTGAAAGTCAGATCCTTTGAATTTTTTTGCTTTATGATCTTAATTTATGCACATATGAAAGTGAAGCATGGCTTTTTTTCTCTCTCCTTGTCTCTTTAGTACCCAAAACATTAAAAATAAATCTTTTCCAATAACATTTAAAAAATTGTTTTAGAATCAAGAAAATTTGGAGAGATAACTCATGAAAAACTGTTCCAGCAAACAATTGTAAAACAAACCATGAGCTTTATTTTTAATTTTCCCTTATCAGCTAAAAACACCTTAAAAAAGTGTTTTGCTGTGACTTCCAGGGGACCACAAAAGTGGGTTGGATTTAGACTTTGACTTGTGACAAATCCCAGTACTGACTCAAGGAAATAACACAACGAATATATATCAGAAATGTAAGCATTAATAAGTGAACTTAATTGAAATGATCTTTTACTCTAAGCATGCTCTCACAAACAGCAAAAGTTTTGTCCAGACTTTACAAAATGTTACTTTTAAAGCCGAGGCTAAAGATGGGAAATGTAGGGCAAATGTTTTAAATTCGACAGCTGCATAGTCAATTGAAAAGTAGATGATCTAGGTAAAGTTGGGCAACTGGAATAATGGCATGCTGAAAGGGTCACCCCATTAGAGTTATTAGTAAAAAGGCTGTATGGTCATTCACAGGCAGCAATGACAAATGTTTATTTCCTTTCCAGAAGCAGAGACTTTTAGAGGGTTAGCAGTTACAGCTCAGTGTATTTTTTAATACAATAAGACATTTATCACTGCAGTCACTCAGGACTACTCTCTGCCTACTGATCATCAGCACGTAATAGCATACTCTCTGTTCAATCACATATTGCTGCTCATTTGGGACACAGAGCAGTATATTATCTTTAAATATAAATGTCTGATCATTAACTTGGAAGATAAATGATATCCATTTTTCTGATCCGGCTCATCTGATACAGCTGTAATATGCTGGCTCAGAACAGATGTAGACTTTTAGAAGACCAGTATAGTTTGTGGCAGAGCCTGTGAGTGGGACACGTACAGCATGGATCTTATTCTGCATAAAGACGGTTTGTCTCTACTCCTGTGGCCTTAGTTATATCATGTGGGCATATAATTCTACTAAAAGTCCCCAGTATAAACACCTGCAGACAAGATATAATGCTGTTAAGGACTTTCAACTGTTGAAAGTACAAACCTATCCTTAAAATTCTGGAACCTTTTTCTATATAAACAGGGTGTTTTGTGCATAGATCATAGTTGAAGCCTTGATGCCTAAGGTGTGCCCACAGATAGCTAATTATCAGCTCAGAGAAACTGAGATAGAGACATCCAATATCTTGCTCATGGTCAGACAGCAGATTAGTTGCAGCAGTGGGAACACCAAGTCTTATGACTCCAACCTTGTGCTCAGTGCACTAGATCACAGTTGTCTTGTTTATATCACTATATTTTCTGAAAGGTTGTTTTTTGGTGGTTTTTTTTTTTTCTTCTAATCAGATGCTTGTAAATTAAGTTGCTGACTGTAATCAGAAATGTATTTATCACTGACTCTGGCTCACAACCAAGCACGCTGTTATTTTTGAAACAGGACAGCATGTTCCTCTCATTCCAAGGAAAAGTTAATTGAGTCGCAGGACGCTATGTCGTGATTTTGTTGTGGCCATTTGTCCTCTATTGTGTCACTATTGCAAAAGACAATTAATTTCCTAATTCACATTTGGTGCAACATCATTGCCTCCAGTGAGCTGAAGTTTTAGTAAGCTGACAAAATGAAGCAGGGTAATTTTATAAATCTGGTGACAATTGGGAAAAAATAATCTTAACGGGCATGTTTTATAAGTGAGGGAGGATGAGAAGAGAAAAATCCCTCACTGCTTTTATAGTTCAGTAATCATTAGGTACCCTAGCTACATACTATTCTTTTCATCGACCAAGAATATTTTGTGGTTTGTAACTCATCATGTTGTCAGAATGTAAGCCCTAAACTCTGCTGGCTGTGCATCATGGCAGCAAAAATCTTCCACGTGAATGCTGACTGTCTAGCCTTGAGCAGGTTTGTCTCACCTAAGAGAACTGTGCTCTGTGCCGAGGAGAAGGTCTAGTAGGACTAGGCATTTGGATTGATTAAATGATGGCACTGCTCTGCTAGACCGAATATGCTGGATTTCTGTTTGTCAGTGTCTGATAGCAACGTTAAGTTAGAGTTTAGTGGCAGTGTTTCCATGTAGCGTCAGGCCCCATATGCCATCGCCTCTTACAGCCTGCATAGTAGCTCATTTAATGTAAGTCTGTGAATTTGTGTACGTTCATTAATTCAGTTTGTTTATTAATTCACAGTTCATGAATTGTGAATCTTGTCAACTTTAACAGCTAAATGAGTAAGTACTTGCTTCTAACCATACTTTAGGCTAGAGACATGTAACAGAAATACCAGCACACTTTCCATAAAGAAAATACTAACCCAAGGGAACTCAGCCACCAGAAAAACATTGTTGAATATGACATCTGTTTGAAAATAAATTCCTTAATGGCTTATGGAAGCAACTTTTCTACAGAGAGAATGAACAAAGCCAAATTGTTTTACAGTGGTGTCATCTTCCAGGTTCTGAATTGCCTGGTATCAGTATCATTGTGCTATCTATACCCTGAAATACAACTTGTAATGTGTAACTTTACATCATTTAATTAGTGTAAGAAAAATCTACTCCTTTGGATATTCATGGCTGGGCAAAGTGACCATAGTACACCCAGCCCACCCAATAAACACAGGACCCTGCCTCAGGGAATACTGATCCTTAGCCTCATAAAATGTCTGTAAGACATTCGTCACACCAAAATTGCCACTGGGTGGTACAGAAAAACCTGTACCATGTCCCTGCAGCCTGTATAGTTCTCCAACACATTCCCAGCAGACTTTTCACCCTTAACTACCTCCTTGTACCTTCATAACCTGCCCAGTGGCATGCAACACCTACCCATATATCAATAAATGCCACAAATACACGCTCTGATGGACTGTATGTAGCTCTTATATTATTTGAGACATTCTGAGTAGGGAAAAAAAATCATGGATACAGTAATGATGTCATAGGACCACAGAAGCAGTTCATGAGACAAAAAAAACCCCAGGACCATGTGCAGCGTGGAGACTGTGCCAACTGACCCCAGAGACATGGGATGGTCCCTGGTCCTATTTCACTGAGCATTGTGGTTACAGCTTCTATATCACTGTTATTTATCTTTAAAGTAAAGGAAACTTCATGTCCTTACCTTGCAGTAGTGTTGGGTGGATTGATACAACAAAGATGTAACCAAAGGAACTTGATTTCTTTTTGACTAAAATGTTCTATCATGCAATGAGTGGTTAATCTCACTAAATAACTTAAAGGAGGGCCAGATCCTGGACTAAACTATAATGATATCATTCCAGTGGAGTACTTTTCTCTTTTGGAGAATCACATAGGCTGCATTTGGAAGAATATTGGGACCAGGTTCAAATGAAAACAGAGCCAAAGAATGACCTACCAAGGGCAAAAGTGTGTGTAGAGGAGAGGGAAAGGAGCACACAGATGATGACCAGCAGCAAGGACCAATGACTTTGGGAGAATTGGCAAAGAAACTGGTGTTGGAGAATACATCTTTCACTTGGACTGAAAACATTTTTGGGAGCCAACAAGAACGGCCAAGGCAAAGTAATTGTGTAGATTGGGATCAGCAGTGGAGGGGTTCCAGACACAGGTAACATGTAGCTGGAAAGAATGAAAAATAAGTTCAATATTGGAAAGAGACAAAGAAGGCAGAAAGTTAGAAAGCACCATTCTAGGCAGCTGTTGCCTCACAGTTTTAACAATATTATAATGATAATGATAAAACCTGGGATTTAGGATAATTATTTTTGAAGTTTCGTGGTAGGTTTGTGAATATTTTTCACATACATTTTGAATTTTCCATTACATTTTTTTCCCAAAGGTACTTGTGTATCTACCTCTTTTAGAAAAGACATGAATACTAGATGGTCATTTAATACATCTGAAATAAAACTGTTTTATTTTAATATGTCTGCTTTTTGAAGAGCAGAGAAGTTAGGATACATCTTTTTGGGAAAAACACTCAGATAGCTGAAGTAAGTTTACGACTAAGTCAAACTCACAGCAAACAGAAATAGAGGTTTTAAAGCCATATGACTGATACCTTACTGCCCCTTCATATGGCTCCCTACACTACAAACACAACTCATCCTTCCCCTACCAAACCAATCCAGCTCTAGTGCCATCATCCTGGAGGAATCATGTTCACTTACCTGCTCTTCTAGGATAGAAGATATTTTTCCATGGACAAACTCCTCATTTAAATGTAAGTCTGCAGTACTCAAATCCTTTATTACCATGGGGTATCAGTAGGATCAGTGGGATAATTAAGGGAATTAAAGAGGTCAGACTGGAATATGTATCACTTTATTTCTTCTAATGGAAGAAGCTGGGTCTTAGAGAAGGAGAAAGCAGGTTGATTGGCTTTAAAACAGTTTGTTTTATGTACTTGAGTGGCAAACTAACCTCAATTTAGTTTGTTACCAAGTTTTCTTTTATTTTCTTAAATAATTTCTGCCTCTGTGAAGTTCCTCATTTCTAAGTATTTGTATTTCAGAAATCTTCGTGAAAGTTTCTGCTAAATAACAGCTGAATTTCAGACTGGAAGTTGGGCAATTTTTGAAATCACGTGCTTAAGCTAGCAAATATAAAACAGTTTTATTGAACTAATTCAGTAGCTTTTTATTAATTACCTTAAAAATGTAGATTAAGCCTGAGTACTTCATACATATAATACTTTAACTTTGTGGTTCCACAGCCCTTCTGCAGGATTCTTAATCTTGATGTATAAAAGAGCAACCTTTAAAAGAATCAGCACTATACTTCCAGTTTACATATAATTTGATTTGATTTTTTTCATAGAAGGAAGGCTTTTAATAAGGCAATAGAAATGTAAATCAAAAAACGTATTTAAATAGATTGTTGCATCTAACAGTGATTTTAACAATTCTGCAGGTCTCATACATTTTTAGTAAAAATTTTTCTTTAGATTCAGAAATGTCATTAGTGCATCAATAGAATATTTGTGGCTCCATCAGAATGAATGACATATTCTGGTAGTTATTTTAAAAGTAAGAACAGAATGTATGTTCAGAAACAGCATTAAGAACAGCTCTGCTAAGTCCAAAAATCAGATTAGATCATATGTTGCTGTATGACTTTGAAATATTTGAAATAATTATAAGGCAGGCTAAAGGTTTCGTCAGTAAAAAGAAACACGAAATTAGGTGGTTGCAGCCTTTTGAACCCTTCTTACTTTTAAAAATATTTTTACAATACTGCTCCTGGGGACTAAGTTCAGTGGGAAAGGAAGTAATGAGTACTCCACAGGCTTGAGCTCTCAGCTGTGCAGGAACATATACAAAATAAGTCGCTGCAATTAGAGAGAAATGAAATGCAGATTATATACTCAGCACAGGCCTCCCAGCAGGAATGGTTAAGGGTACGGTTTCGTTCCAGAGAGACCCTAAGAGGTCTGGCTGCAGCTACAGCCTTATCCTGTTGCTAAGGGGACAGTGTTTGTCAAGCACTTTCTTTTGTTGCTAGACACTGTCGCCTTCCTCTACAGAGATCAGTTTCGCCTCCTTTGCACGCAGAGCAGCTACACAGAAGTACTCAGTGCAATCCAGGAGTGGCGGCTTGAGCAAACCAGGTTACAGGTGGGAGGGCAGAGAAGCAAAGCACAGAATCAGAGAGCGCGCTAAAGGCAATTAGAGGGAGATGAAGACTGAGAGCGAAGGAAGCTGTTCCATGGCAACAGGAGTGACTCTGTCAAGGTTAGCCAAGAACAGCAGCTGTGGGCAGGTTTGGCCAGGGCTGGTCAATAAACCAGGACTGGCATCTATGCTGTGGGTAACTAACGCTGTAAACCACCTTGTGAATCTCTCATCACTTCCCTTTCCTTGGTAGCACGATTAACTCCCTGTGCTGACACCACCACCTATGCAGGCACCACTTTTCCGAGCTGTCTGGGCCACAGGGAAGAGAATCTCTCCCACTCTCAGATTCTCAGTGCCAGTTGGTGAGCATCCAGCTTTGAGAATACCCTGACAGAAAAACTTCTGTACTGTTCAAACAGTCTGAGATTTAAATGTTTTAATAACCAACACTGTGACAGCTTTAGCTCTGCCTCTGTATGTGCTGTGGTTTTACAGCTTGTTGCAGCTCAGTCTCTGTTCACACCATTTGCAACCTCTCCTCTCTATCAGATGAGGTTGTGGCAGCAAGGTCATTCATTTTATGCTGGCATGAACCAGGCCAATGGGCTCTGTTAGCATCCAGGACCTTGTTCTTTCTAAAAATAGCCCTTCAGGGGAACTGGATCATATCTTTCAATCCACTTTTAATATCTTAAGTATGAATAATGGAGATCGAATTTGATTTTGTTCCATGGTATTACCTTTGATGGCTTTTTGATGAAGATTTTTTCCATTAAAAAAATAGGCTTGGCTTTCTGAATGACTGGCTGTTCCTACTATGTATGTGCCTGTTTTCATATCATGCTTATACTTTGGCTTCTCTACCTAGATGTTCACATAGCTCTTCTGTGAGAAATCACAGTAATCCCCATGTATTTGTGTGTTGGGATATTCGTATGCGATACCGGTCTTTGAAAGACCACAGGGTTTTTTGTTGGTAATTTGCATTAAAATGTATGCTTGTTTTTTAAGTGTAGCTGAATGGTTCATTTTTCATATTTTGCTGGAGCTGTGAAGGCCCTTTGCTGGGCTTTGAGATTTCTAATGTGATTTCCCAAGCAAATTAGGCTTATGTGAACAGGTTCTCTTTGTCAGATGATTCTACCTGGGAAAGCTGAGGGAAGTCTCAGCTTAGGAAGAGTTGGTCAAGTTCATCAAGATCGCAGAAATAATTAGGTTCCTTCCAGTTTCATGGAAATTAACTTCTGTGTAGAGGAAAGAAATGAAACTAGTGCCCTCATTGAAGAAAAGGTCAGGAGAATGAAGCAATTATGACAATTCATCATTTGTACTTTTCATTTGGCAGCTTCTCAACTGTTCAAACAGGCTGTGCAAAGCTCTGGAATAATTGCAAAGTGTCCTGTTAACACAGGGAATGCAGCAGAGAATATCCAGGGGGTAAGCTAGAGATGTCCTACTGGAGAGGGATGGAGGTAAGTGGTACAGAACTACATCTGCAGGACACTCACTTCATTAGTTTAGCTTCTCATGGCAAAGCAGGTATGTCTGGATGGATTGTGCAGGAATTTGGCATACAACTTTTTGCCCAGTTTTGGTTTACCATTTTTGTAGTTTGTGTGAGCACGCCTGCTCATTGATTGGCACATTTCTTTGGAATTGCACTTAATAGTCCTAGCTGTATCTTCATGAGGTTTTTGTTTTGGAACAGTGCAAGGAAACACAGTGGAATAATGTTAAGTTTGGTTGCTTGAGCCAGTTAAGATTTTTACGAGTGCACCAGTAAGAGTCATTATGTTATTCATCTAGCTCTGAAGTTTGCATGTAACTTACGGCTAACTGAACAGCCACTAGAATGATTAGGCATCAAAATCACATTTTTGTTTATGTTTTCAATTTTTATTTCTGTAGCAGATTCATTACCCATGGATTAACAACATGAATCTGAACAAAAATCTTTCCATTTTGATTTAGCTCACGGGACCTTTTCCAGCTGTATCCCAGTTGGAAATCCAACCTTGTGGAGTCCCAAATTTGGCAGAAGGAAGGTGCTGCTGAAACACTATTTTCCAGTTTCTCCATCATTTATTCATGAATATGAAGTTATACACCGAGTATTATTTGGCCAAATCATTTTCTTCAAGAGTCAGGTTTATGATTCTTTCCCAGAAAGTGAAGACCTGAGTGTATCTGGTGTATCACTCTTACCACATGCAGCTCTGCAGTTCCAGAGGGCTCAGGCTGTCCTCCCTAGCTTTCAAAAACTATGAGAGGCTAAGTAAGAGTCACAGGTTATTTATTTAGTGCCAAAAAACTTGATAATGCAAACCTTACTATAGAAAGGTCAGGTATTTAATGTCCTAATAAAGAACACTGTGCATGCGAAACTAATCTGATTGCAAATCTGATTGGCAGTGTTCACAAAATTGCTGCCAAAAATCCTTACGGGAAGTTGTAAACTGATATCCCAAATCAGTTAGGACACAGCACTGTATTATAATTCTTAGCCATCTTTTCATCTGCTGGAGTAATAACATCTTTGGAGATCTTTCTTGAAGATGTTTCAGAGGTCGTGTTTTAACTTCAACATTATGCTTTAGAGATTTTGAGTTTGTCTGTTTGTCTCTTCACTTCAACATTGTTGCACCAGGTTTTTTTGCATTCCTATAGATAATCTGCAAGGAGAGAACACCCTGGAGCTGCACATCATTGTTCTTCTTGCTGGGATCTTTTTAAGGCTCTTCGTCAAAACCCCAGAATTTCAGTTTTGTGGGAGTTTTGATCCCTTTTAAAAATATCTGTCTTCTTTCCAGATTGAAATACAACCAAGGAGAAATACAGAGGGAGGTGCGGCTGCACACACAGAGTTTTGGAATGCCTCATTATGTGAAATATCAACAAAAGACTGAGTTTTCTAACTGAAAGATTTTATATTGGTAAAATCAAGATGCTTCATTTTTAATGTCATTATTCTGTTAAAATATAATATGAAGGAAAAAGTCTTGAGATTAAAAAGTTTTTTTCTGAAATGCAAGACCTTGGATATTTTGCCCCCTTCCCCAGTGCCATTTCAGTGAAATCACCGTGTTTCTGCAGAGTACCTACAGCTGAACGAAATGGAAACATTCCACTGGAAAATTTACATCCAGCCATTGGAAATTTTCTTCCACTGTATGTTCAATCATGGACTCACTTTGTTGACATCATGACAATTATAGATAGCTTATCTGTCTGGCATCTTAATTAGGAGATTACTAATCTAGGGCTTCAACCTTTCTGGTTACTGATAGTCTGTGTTTTCTAACCCTTCAGTTAGTCTTTTCATTCATACATGTTATGGTTTTCTTATATTCTAAGTTTTCATGAAGCACAGACTCTTAAATTATATCTGGTTTAATAATAAGATTATGGCTAAAATGGAAGAAAAAAATCCAGAAAGGTTTGGCAAGGATCATGCCTTAAATGGATCTTTAATTTATTTCTCCTCCTAGGGCACTCATGCCAAAGTTTCCAGCAGCTTTTGGTTTTAATTGCTAAAGAGGCTTCACATCAGTGCAGTGGGAGAAGTTTCTCCTGTGCAGGTAGTTTGTTGAAAAGTTTAGGGTTTATGGGATTAAATTTATGATGTATTGCTGTCAGCAAACCTGTTGTCACAATAGGTTCTTCCCTTTGACAGGGAACTCTTGATAACCTGTAAATTGTTTGTACGTGATGGATTTATCACCTTTACTTAAGGTCTGGAGTTGAGCTGTAGTCATGTTTGTGTGCAGCTGTACTGTTCTGCAAAGGGCATACTTGTGGGATCTCATGTAAATGCTTCCAGCAGAATGAACTGCCCACTGGATTCAGAAGAAAGCTTCTGACACATTCACACTGACCAGCTGTGCTCCTTTCCTTTTGTGTAGGGAACAAATGAAGCTACGGTTTACACAGTCTCAATTACACCATAGGAACAAAACTAAAATAGTTGAATTTTGGAAGTTTGTTCAAGATTTGTCCCTCCTGGTAACACTGAAAAAAATGAGACTTATGGTGGTGGGCAGGAGTAACTGCTGTTTGAATAAAGCTTAGAAATTTTAAACATGTACTTGTGAAACTTAAGCACAAATAGAACAGATTTGATTCAGCATAGCTCCAAAAAGTCGTGTTTTGGTTCCTTGCACATACTTTTCACACTATCTCTTTGTTGATGTGGAATCATGTTTGTCCTGAAACTGTTTTTCCAAACTGAGCTTTCATTACTTTTGTGGAAATTATGTGCTTCTTTTATGTTTTGAAAATCAAACCCCTGGACCAAGAGTTATAATCATATTGTCTCTAATTCACAAACATAGGTTCATTTCTCACTCTCAGAAAGAGATTGTCCAATGACATGAACTTCTGCATCCCATTATGGTAATTGCGTACATGAATCATGGAATCGTGATGACATGTGAGGCTTTCCAAAAATTTTGGATGACTTTTTAAACATCTCAAAAACTGTATGTCGGATTCTGTATGGGTGGATGTCTGTGCCCTGGAAAGATTTGATGACATCTGACTGGTAGTTCTTTCATACTGAGGATGCTGCCAAAATCAGGGGGAGATATAAAAAACAGAGCAGAGAAGAATAATGACTCCAACCATGTACTTGATCCCACGGGAATCTTCATCCCTGTACTCAATACAGTAATATCATCAGAAAGATGGCCATCAACACAAATTGTACCGAAAGCTTCGGGGCTGGAACCCTTTCCAGGAGCAAGAGAGCTGAGGAAAAGGCATGGAAGGAAGAGGAAGAACAGCAAATCATGAGGGTATTTGAGGTAAATGTCAGTGCTGGTACAGAGAAATATATTTGCCATTAAGCTCTTCTGACATTTTCTCTTTTAAGGTCTTTTTTACAGTTGGTTCTGGTCTGGACATGTCTGTCATTTGGGACTTGTGTTTTTCAAGATGGCCATTTTGCTCAGGCTGACCATGCTTTTAAATGCCTCACTTTCAAGTTTTTTTTCCTGAGGTGAAGAACAAATTCGAGAAAACACATTGATTTTTCTACATGACAAAAGATTTCTGAAGGCTGAGAGGCTGAAGGGGATTAATGCTTCCAGGATTTGAACCATGACTAAACACTTGGCAGAAAGCTGATACTGGTACGAAAGGTATTGCTCCTTACCATCTTGTGAAAATTTCCTATGTTTGGCCAGTCTACACGTGTATGAAAAACCTGTTTGCATGTAGTAATGTGTTTCTTTATAGCTCCAAATGCTAGCAGGACTTTCTGTCACAGTAAGAGAGTTTTATGTACATCCTACATCTTGTAAAAGATTACAATGTAAAAGCCATAATACGAGCAATCTGCTTGGCTGTTTTCTCTCCTAGTTGCAGGAGCCATGTATGGTTTGCCTCAGATGTCCTTTTGGATCCTTGTGGTAAATGCTGCAGGGCCTTGCAAAGCCCTGCCCTCTTTGCTCACCGTGGTGATCCTCTTGCTGCTTCTGGTAGGTGAGGAGGAAAGCGTAGAGGAAGGATGTCCTGGCTGGTACAACAACTGCAGAACTCCAGGGAAAGAGAGGCTGGTACAAGTGCAAGAGAGCTGAGGAAAAGGCATGGAAGGAAGAACCTGTGGCAGGTGGGACAGAGGAAGGAGTTGCAACAGAGATTCCAACACCTCTTGACCCGCTCCAACAGGTCCTCAGCCTTCTTATGTTGGTGGCCCCAGAGCTGGATGTGGTATTCTAGATGTCTTCTCATGAGAGTAGAATAGAGGGGGAGAATCCATTTCCTTTAAATTTATCTTCAAAAGACAGTTCCAGCATGGTGTTTTAAAAGAAAGGGAAAAGAATCCTCGAAAAGACAATCTGTAGAGGCAGTACTAGAGTTGCCTCAAGCAGTTTTGTGCAGTTATGGATGTGATTGGTTAATTTAATGAACCAAGCCGGTTTTGTCAAAACCTAGGAGTGGCTGAGGTCACTTGGTCTGCTCAGCCTGGAGGAGGCTGAGGGGAGACCTCATTCCAGTCTACAATTCCGTCGTGAGGGCAAGAGGAAGGGCAGGCACTGGTATCTTCCCTGTGGTGCCCAGGGACAGGACTCGAGGGAGTGGCCCGAAGCTGCGTCAGGGGAGGTTTAGGTTGGATATCAGGAGAAGGTTCTTCACCAAGAGAGTGGTTGGGTACTGGAACTGGCTCCCCAGGGCAGTGGTCACAGCACGAAGCCTGGCAGATCTCAAAAAGATTTTGGACAATGCTCTCAGGCACGTGGTTTGACTCTTGGTGTGTCTTGTGCAGGGGCAGGACTTGGAGTCGATGGTCCTTCTGGGTTCCTTCCAACTCAGAGTATTCTGTGATGCTGTGTAGCACGGCTTTGCTGGCACTTCGTGCCCTCAGAGCTTTGGGTTTTATTTCAGCCACTCGCTTTGGGAAGGAAACCCAAGGAACAGACCCCTGGAGAGCTGCGGGGCTCCCCTCGGCGGGCAGCCTCTGCACCCCGGGGCCGTGAGGGGCTGAGGGCTGCCCGCGGCGG